>WWET01000009.1:1265827-1288436 GCA_011038615.1 Limnodynastes dumerilii
TCTAATACTGTTTGCAACAGATGAAATATGACTCCCCTGCAATCAGCATGGTTTAACCCAGGAGTGACTTTCCTCTCTTATTTTAAGCACCTTCTTAAGTCTGAATCAGGCCCACCACTAAAGCTACGCCAGAGTTGTATTTTTATCCTATCTGATAAAACTTCAATGAATTTTTCCCATGTAGTAAAGAATTTAGATGTTCTTTTTTTCCCTTTGCAATAAATGTCCATCCAATCCATCTTAAAAACATAAAGTAATTTATACCTAAATAATACCATTGATGGCGGTGATGTTTGGGCCCATACCTGTAAGATACATTTACGCGCTGCCGCTGAATCTGCGTGTAATCATTTTCTACAGGCTGTGGGTATTCTGCAATTTGTGGGAAAGATGCTAAAAACCTCCCATTTTGCCGTCAAGGAGAAATAGTTAACTAGGTGCTCATTAACAAACATTTATGGCTGGGCACTCCCAAAACAATTAAATATATCAGTTGCTCTAAATACTATTTTAATGACACTCAATAAATTAGCTTTTATCAGATAAATAACAATAAAAGCTTACAGGATACTGCTTCTCATCTCCAGTGTTCAGGAAAGTTTTCCACATGATTATTAAACCGTTATTTCTCTGTTAAAGAGCCACTTATTTTATGAAAACATTCCAGAAACTATCTGTGTTGTAGTTGTTATGGATATAATTACTGTAAAAGAAAAAGGTATCACTTTGACCTTACTTTGATTACAAGGTATTAGGAATATCTGATGCTGATCCTATAACCTGCTTAGTGCTAAGTAACCTAAGCAGAGGCTATGTAATCGTGACAAAGAGATTCTCATTACTTAGTGAAAGTGTCATGTTTATGCCGAGAGACAGTGATTATACACAGGGACATGAGCATGTATACAGAGGGAATTGCCCTCCATAGAAATATACATATGCTGTGTATCCATGAAAATTAGTTTTGAATAAGGTGTGTAATGCTACACCTATACATGTGACTTCATAGGACCTGATCCAGAGTATTAGCACATCCTATCCAGAGTTGCATTTTTTAGAAACTCTGAATAGGACTTAGGGAAATGGGGTATATGTCAGGGTTGCCGACTCTCCCGGAATATCCGGGAGACTCTCGGAATTTGGGCTGTTCTCCTGGAAGAGTCGGCAAACCTCCCGGAAGCCCCGACAGATTTAAATGACCTTTGTAATCTCTCCCACTCACCCTAATTCTGATTTAGCGCTGGTGATTGACAGGGGCGGGACTTAATGCCACACTTTGCATAAATCGCCTCATTAAGCCTTGCCCCTTGCTGTAATCTTTGGCTTCCTTCCGGATTCTTCCGGAGGGAAGCTTTCAATTATCGGCAACCCTGGCATATGTGTTCCCCTCTCCCCACAGTCGTAGGCGTATTAACAGAGGCTGCGACTTGTACACCCGCAAGCCTCTGCCATCTAAGCATTTAAAAGGGTTTTTAAATGCTTCCATTTGCAGCATTTAAAAACCCATAAAAATGCTTTTTTTTCAGACAGTATTAATGACAGAGCATAGAAGCGAGATTCCCCTACTATGCTGTCATAAAAATAAATGAATAAATAAGTAATATCATTTCATTTTTATTTAATTGAATTGAATTTTTTTTTCCGGAAGCGACGCCGTACAGGCCGCACACCCGCTGCAGGAGAGCTAAGTAACCTCTCTGGGAACTTTA
Organism: Limnodynastes dumerilii; assembly: GCA_011038615.1. Lineage (NCBI taxonomy): Eukaryota > Metazoa > Chordata > Amphibia > Anura > Limnodynastidae > Limnodynastes > Limnodynastes dumerilii. The sequence goes on from WWET01000009.1 coordinate 1,267,537, forward strand.
ACTGTAAGGAGGAGGGTTAGAGTTAGGCTCTGTGAAGGGAGGGTTAGGGCAGTGGAAGGGGGGGGTTAGGGTTAGGCTGCAGTGAAGGAAGGGTTAGGTTCATTGAAGGGGAGGGTTGGGGTAAGGATTAGGGAACGAGCTGGGGATATTGACCATTCTGGGCATCAAAATAGGGCCGCTCGCAACAGGGACCCACATCCTCCCCTGAGATGGTGTAAGCAAGTGACAGAAGCGCAGACACTTTTTCCTGCCTAGTTCCACTATCATAGAGCAGATGTAATTGGACACAGACGTAAGGGCAGCAGTGGCCCACGTGTCTGTACTCGATCTCGTTGTGAGCATGCGCTTGATTCTGTCAGAAAACATGACGGAAACGCAGCTCGAGATCAGGTCCATAGTGTTCATGTAGGTGCTTGGCATAACTTAGTAACACTGGACCGGATCCAGAGTAAGAGTTGTGGCTGCTTTCTGCAGACCGAGAGTAGAAAATAACTGCTTTCTTCATCTAAATATGTGCACACAAACGGCATCCAATGCGGATCTGGATCCAATGATAGGGTGGGGCGTGGCAGCATGCGTGTCTGCATAGTGGGAGGGGGTATGCAAATCGTACAGTAAGGGCTTGGCTAAGCGCTTACACCTGATTCGCATTTATGCACCGTCCCCATTTTCCGTGGGGCTGGTGCTTACATATTAAGGTCTTGTGAGCTTAAATACCTTGCGTGAGAGGGTAGAGGTCAGTATCGCATCACTATAAATTCTTTAATACAACCTGGGCAGAGAAACTTTTACTTCCTGCATATTTTCTGTTGCTAAATAGTTTTAGACATGGTATGGAATTATTTAAACAGCTCTCTATGAGGAAACTGGAAAAACCGCTTCTAAAAATGATTTATTTTGGCAAGGCCCAACCAACAGCACATTTGCACAAGGACAAAGCATGTTAAATGCAAGGCATGCAGGTTAATTTATTGTTTTTGCATCAAGGCAAATACTTTTGCATAAACCACACAAAAACTTACATATTAAATTGCCGTCCCTCCTAAGTACAACATTGTTTTATTATAGTAAAATTTTAAAACAAAATATAGTAAAGGGGAAACTGTACAGAAAGCCCATCGAAAGGGTCATATGTCTGGATAACAGGATCAAGCAGACCATTTTTAAAATAAAAGACATATAATATTATACCACCAGGAATCTTAAACAAGTGTTACAACCTAGAACAAACAAATTAGTGCAGAAAGGAACATTGGTCCGGCCCATTAACTTTAAAGACTGTCTGTTGCCAATCCTGGGGTACAGTATTCCCACCAGCATGTCAATGTTATAAAAATGACACTGTGCCTCTTCCCATATTGATGCATCGTAAAACTCATTCCATCAGTTTTCCAAAAATGTTTTAAGTACTATAAACAGGGCTAATGAACTTTGCACCGATCCATACTTTCAAACCAAGGATGTAATAGTGAGAGCTAGAATCTGATTGGTTGCTATTGGCAACATCTCCACTTTTCTTTTCCTTAGTAAATTTAGCCCCTGGAATCCGCATGGAAGAGGGGATTGCACTCCCCGTCACACCCCTCTTTCACGCAGCGTTCTGGACACATCACACATCATAAATTAGCAGGGCTGCATTGAACACGGAGCCCCCACAAACATCAACCCCCATTTTCAGTGTCAAGGAATACCTGCTAAATACTCCTTTATTGTATGACTGTGTTATTTAGGCTGTTAGTAGTTTAATTAATTTATTTATTGTTTGAATTTAGTTTTGACTATTACTTATTAATAATAAAAATTTGTGTTTTTAAGGGTATCAGAGTATAGTGCTTCCCTTTTTTTTAACTTTTCAATTTTTATTAATTGTTGTTAATGTGCAGAAAGGGCTGACACAAGTTAGGTGTTCAGGGGCCCCCACAAGCTTCAATAGAGCCCTGACTTTTAGTGATATAAAAGTTTTTTCCTAGTGTGCATGCGTAGTACATTTTTTACGTTATCTGCGTATCTTTTTCTTACGTAAATTGCATTAATGCGCATTTACGCAATCCACGTAAGGATAAGATACGTAGATAACGTAAAAAATGTACTGCGCATGCGCAGTAGGAAAAAACGCTAAACACTGGACGTGTATGTTATACGTCCGGTAGTCTGCATACGGCCCTTAAATATGGATGGCTGCAATGTTTAATGCCCTCAGATATTTATTAATATTTTTAATTAGATGATGGACCAAAGACGGAATGGCTATAGTAGCAGAGACAGTATTCCTTGAACGGGGAAAGAATGTTTCGTCATGGGTAAAAGTGTTTTTCTTTTTTTTTAGATTGATGACAAAGGGGCTTATCAAAAGATTAGAGTAACACCAAAAGCAGGAGCACATGGCCAAATCATGTTGCCGTGTAAAAGGTACAACTAAGTTCTTTTTTTTGCATGCAGAAAATACTTTGCTTTTGCTTTTGCTTACTCAATACTCAATACTCAACAGCTTTAATTGAAATCAGTAATTTATTGACTTAAGCCTCAAAAATCTAATTCTGTTTGCATATTCTTTTATACTGCTTAAGTATTATAATATTATTACATGCCTTTATTCACAATACACAATGTAATTGTAAATTATAGTACATTTGCTACTTTATTACATTTTAATTATACACTCAGACATATTGGCCCTAATCCAGATCTACGATGTAGCGCTGCGTGTACTAACGCATAGAGGGCCTGATTCAGAGGCTGAAAATAAGAACTTAAAGTTACACCTGGGCAAAACCATGTTGATTTCAGGGGGAGTCAAGTTAATTGTATTCTATGCAAGCAGGGAGAATGCTTTGCTTTTACTTATTGCACACAAGATACCCGATCAGCTTCACTTTTAAACTGCTAATTAGACTTGAGCTTGGAAGCATCACCGTTTAACTATAATACTGTTGCAACAAATGAAATTTGACTCCTCTGAAATCAACATGGTTTAGCCCAGGTGTAACTTTAAGTTCTTATTTTCAGCCTCTGAATCAGGCCCAGAGTAACTACAATGCAGCCCCCTGACCCTCCCCCTGTCCTGCTTTAGTTACACACTGTTACGGCGGCTGCTAGCTACTTTAACGGCAGGACGTTACAACTACCTGGTCGTAACCTACTTCCCCGCTTCTTCCTGGCTAATTTCCCTGCCTCCCTCCGTCTAACTTCACTAACTATAGCGTAATTACGATGATCGTATGTGTGGCACGCCCTTCCACCGCAATTACGCTATAGTTAGGGCCGCCCCCGATCCACAATTAGAAAAAACCATAGTTAAGCCGGGAGACATCTGCCCACTGCATGCGCAGATCGGTAAAACAGACGAACTTACGCATACGGCCGCCGTAACAACGCAAGGGAGCGTTGTTGTGGATCAGGCCCATTAACACTAGGGGCCAGATTTACTAAGCTGCGGGTTTGTAAAAGTGGAGATGTTGCCCATAGCAACCAATCATATTCTTAGCTGACATTCTCTAGTATGTAATAGGAAAGTGAGAGCTAGAATCTGGCTAGAATAGGCAACATCTCCACTTTTCCGAACCTGCAGTTTAGTAAATCTGGCCCTAAAGGTGCAATAAGATGGTGTTTTTTATTTATGGTGGATTTAATAGACTTAACTCTGTATCATGTGGAGAGTAAATACTGTAATTATAGCTTTATAAATTAATAATTAGAAATAAAAATCAGTAATTTAATATAAAAGCAACTGTACAAGTTAGGACAGGTGAAGACCCCCCCATTCTTTCCCCAGTAAATTCTGGGGCAATTATTATTTGTGGCATGATCACATGACCATATGCATTAGTGGCATAGTCATGTGAAAAATAAGGCTCATAAAACGATGGGGTTTTCTGAACAAAATTATATCCAGTCCCCTTCAACCTTAAAATTGACAGTGTCACCACACTGTCATGCGCCTGTGTTTAATATTTGCACTGCATGGTTACTGAGGGTGAAATCTCTACCATCAGCTTCTCTTTGAAATCAATAGAAGGGAGGCCTAAAAAGCAAAAAAACTCCCTCTGAGAGAATATGTATTATACTGCCAAATGAGAATATTTGGCAGTCCTTTTACAAGCAGAAATGCAGCAACTTGCTTCTAAGCTGTGATTGTTAAAACCACAACATTAATACTAATGCTGCAATGATCAGGACAACCTATTTGGGCAGGCAGCTTTATTCCATTTATACCTACAGTGACATCCAGTGCCACAGACACAAATCCAGCTGGTCAGCCTAAAAGGATGCAGCCTGCAGCTGAGCACCCCAGGCTGTCTCATAGTAACTATGCTGGGAATGTATGTAACGCTGGCTGCAAAAACCGCGAGAAGCCGGCTGATGTCTCGCGAGATCTGCCAGACGTCTCCTGCCGCGAGCTTCCCCAGAGCTCCTATACCTAACGTGTAAGAAGACAGGAGCAGCAGCAGCAGTAGCGGTACTGACCATGCCAGCTCCAGCCCAGGTAATAACCCTGTAGACGTGCACCGTATGCCCTTCTGCCCACTGACGTGTTCCTCTAATGCATATATCCTCCTTTACTGGGCAAGACAGCTTCCATTTCATGGCATTATTTCAGGGAGACTCCACTATTAATGCACATTGGCTTGTCCACTGTTGTCATTATGCGGGCAATTAGTGGGTGTATCTGTGTTATTTGGGTTCACCCTTGATCTCTATTAAATAGGGCTGTGCATGTTGTCAGCCATTAATAAGCCTTTGCATTTGATAAGAAATCCCTGTATCCAGCACCACTATGTTATCAAGGTTTGCATTCCTTAAAATCAAGGCTATTGCAGAGAAATAGCCAACTTCTGCAAAGAACTGTAGTTCCCTAGCACTGCTCTCATAGAGCCCTCATAATACTAAGCATATTGATGATTTATGACACACTATTTATTCGTGGCATTTCAATCGGTTCAGTTAAATGAATGGGACTCCTGGGAAGCTTGTTAGAAAATGAATTGCTTGTTAGTCATTTTGTTCACTGTTGTGTGGTAAGGGTTTATGATGAACTTTTTCATATTTATTTAATACTTTGGGTCATTAATGTAGATAAAGTCTGAAACAAATAGAAGTATATCGATTAACTGGTACTCTGGTGTTATCTTTGGTTCCTGCATATGTATTATGGATGTGTAACTGGTTATTGTCACTATGCATTATTTTCAATGTTCATATTCTGGAACTCTTTATCTGAGGCACCACAAACTAGTACAACAATATACAGTTCTCTTTCTGACAGTAATGTTAGTTATCACTAAATATGAACTTTTTTTTTCAAATGTTTAAAAGCAAATGCATTCTTAATATTTTGAGGTGGAATTTTTATTGTTACATTGCAGGAGCATTGTGCTATTATGCAACTGATGATTCTAGTAGATTTATAGAGTTTTGATCCTGCCTACAAAATGACCTCCATTACTGCATTTTCTTGCATTTCGATACAGAACAGTCAATATATAAATTGGATTTAACGTTTCACTATTTTTTTTTTAATCCCCTTAAAATGGAATTATCGTTATAAAATGTGTTACCACGTGTTTTCAACATTGCAAATTAATTTAAATTAAATTAAATGAATCTGAAATCTGACATTTGTTACCCCAATATGAGTAGTTAAGCGTCATTGATCATTTTATTAATAAACATTAGGGATTGTGCTTAGATTTAATATGGATTTTCAATGATAAGTTATGTTACCCATGTGATTACCAGTAATAGGCAATAAATAGCTGGAAACAGGGCTGTGTTGACTAAGCCGTGCACTTCAGCATTGAAAATTATTGTTGTTCTACCATAATGGGCAGTTAGTGAACAGGTGCCAACTATGTTACCATTTGCAATGTCTATGTATCATATATTGTGTGTGAATTATGAGACCACTCTCCAATTCTTTTTAAAAGTTGTCTCCTTTGCATAAAGCTTGAGGTGCAATGGCTCTTAAAATGTCACTGACAATTGCAAGTCCTGATGAGCATAACATTTTGTGTGTACACTACACCAATTTACCAGCAGTTCTGAGATCATCATCTCTTTTCGTCATCTGCTGAGACAATCATCACTCCATACGTGCTGTACGGATCTGACTATGCTGCATAGAAGACTGCCAAAAAATGTTGGAGAAGTGGTCGTACCTAAATACACATTACTCACATTTGTGTGACATTGTGCCATCGGTGATCATCATTTTTAGGAAGTTCATAAAATTCTTATCATACAGTGTAACCTTTCTTATAACTACAAATCAAGGTTGTTGGAGTCTACATACACTCACAGTATCATTCCAAATGGTCTGGAATTGTATGTACGGCCTAATAATTAATAGGTGTACCCAGATTTACATTGATTTTGTGCCTATTTGAATTGCCTGCTTAGAATCCATTTGAAGTATTATTATTGTACATTTAAAACCGGAATTTTTGAGCTGCAATTGCTTATTAAAATGGAAAGATTGTTCCTTTTCTTCTGGGAAATCCTAATAAGTGTACAGACTTCTAATACATTTCTGCATGCCGAAAATCTAGGTTATCCTAGTGATTTGACTATAATTTGAGCATTTTAGTTGTTGATAATTCAGATCTTTTTAACATAAATATTATCTACGTATTAAACTCCAATATGGTGCGTTTATTACCAGTAGACATATAGGGCCTGGTTTAATTGCCCAAAATCTTGGATCGTGGTGCTTTTTCTGCAAATTTACATCCCAGATTTTTATGTGAACCTCACAGAGGTGCGCATTAATATTTGCAATTTTTACTCACAATAATAGATGGGAAAAGGCACATTTCACGCTTTTTCCTGTCCTCACGGGCAATTGAATCAGGCCACAGGTCCTCTTTCAGTCATTGTTGCTTTAATTGGGAGCATATTTGTCATATGGTTGAATGACTCCAATGACATTGTGATAGACTTTTATACCTCATGTTTATACCTCATGTTTATAATTTATACTATATTGCACTCACTAGAGTGCAATATCAGAAATTACATAAGTACAGGGTAAGTGGTGGTATACCAGGTTCAACACTTTAGTGACTTCTTAAATGTTTATTTTAATGAAGGTAGGGCTTTTTTCAATAAACAAGATATGTAGTTTATAGTTAATCATTAGTATTTCTAGCATTAAATTGTTTTGCTGTACTTATATTTTGAATAATTAATTTTTTTTAAATTATAATACTTATAAGTCTGAAGTGCTAGCTAAATAAGCTATAGCAATAACTCTCTTATCATATGGATACTGCAGAATAACACTACCATTGGAAAGAAAAAAAATATATAGTGAACAGATACAACCTTCTATTGTAATGCTGGATACACATTGGAGTGTTTCTGGCGATTATCTTGCAGGTCACATGATAATCTTCAGTTACCTCTGACCTTTTACCAGTGTGTACTGTCCCACAATGCTGTTAAACTGCATTCCATATAGGATTTGGTTTTTGGGAGCTCCTAATTTTTAAGATCAGAAATGCCCGATGTCTGCTTCTTTATTCAGTGTGCTGTTAAGTGCTGAACGATCCAGCTGTGAAATATTTCAGTGTGGACCATACAAAGATGAGGTGCATACTAATTACTAATTAGAGTAACATTGTCGGATCGTTACAAAAATCTCAGTGTGTGCCCAGCTTCAGCAACATAAACATACTGGATAACCTACCCATTGAAAGCTACTATTGCAAATAAATGGGTGAGGTTTGCTGATCCATTGTGTCTTCCCTTCTGTTACCTAGCCTTAGGCCTTCGTCTCCTGCAGTCTAACCCTAACCTTGACCTTCCATCTCCCGCGGCATAACCTTAAGCCTCCATCTCCCGCAGCCTATCCCTAACCTTAAACCTCCATCTCCCACAGCATTACCTTAACCATCCATCTAAAGCAGCCTAACCTTAACCCTCCTCCCACAGTTTAACCGATACAGTGCCCTGCAGGCCGCCAAAGCCTATCTCAATTTTGAACAGTTACATCAAGTAATGTTGGCCTTTTGCTTCAAATACCCATTTCCAATATTAAGTTTCTAAATGAAAAGTATTTTGAATATGATACAGCTGCAATTCAGCTGTCAGCTGTGTCATCTTCAAAATCTGTCTGTCCTAAGCGGCAACTGCATCCCCATATACATATTATTTATGCAAAATATAAATATATCCATAGTAACAGAATAGAGAGCCCTACTCGTTATGGAGAGTATCTAATGGGAAAGTAAAAGTCAGTGTAATATCTGATAGTTTTGGTGGTAGCAATATGGGTAATACTAATAAATATTTTGGTTTTCAATCAGTCTTAAAAGATCTGATAGCTGAAATCTTATAAAGGGTTAGTAGTTAGTAATTATTGTTAGCCAGAGTCAATGGTAGAGCTATAAGGAAGATATAAGTTGTGAAATTTATGAAGGAGTTGAAGTGCTGAGGAGAGTGTAAGTGGCATCTTAGATTGAGCAGATCATGATGTATAGGAGGCGATTGCAGATTAGTTCAGAAAGTTAATATAAGAATGGTTGAAAACAGAAAACAAAACAAAACCTAAATAGTTGAATAAATTAGAACTACCACCTACTCTAAATTTTACATGTAGCATGTTCACCCTCTTTTCCTATAAATACCAACCAGCCATTTAACGGATTTCTCAGACCAGAGCAAGTGTTATTAAGACTTCTTTAAGATTCACATGTCCGCGTTACCCCAGATTTACCAGACTGATTCCGAGTGAGTACTCTTCATCCTAAATTTGACATGAAGCCTTTGAGGTGGTCTGTTAAAACCACTCCTGGGTATATCATATGTAATTTAAGAAAAATAGAGTGAAGCAACTGCAGACTGTTAATATTGTCTAAAAATAACTTGGAATGCTACATCAGCATTGGACTTGGTTTTTATATGTATTGTAATCTGTCAGTAGTGGTATTGCTACAGTGACCTATTTATAATCTTTATAGACTTTACCTGACATGTACAAGACCTTTGCAGCAGTACCCAGTGTGGCTGCCAAAAAGCAAGGACCTATGCTTTATCTGTAAGGGAGGGATAGCTTTAGGCAATGTGCCATTCTTTGGGAAGATTGTAATAGATGATTTTTTTACTGCAGAATTGGCACCCTGAGAAGCTTAACCAACGCCGTCTTCTGTGTTATAAAAACTCTTTTGATTTTCCTTTGAAATGTCTCGCTAGGTTTAGTATTAGTCTAATACATAATAAAATAAAATAATAATAATAATAATTACATAATAAACATTTTTTAGAGAGGAAAAAAAACCTTGAGCGCAGATGACTGATAGATAAACATTTAACTTGGTGAGAAAAGAACCAATCTAACTTTATTGTGGCAGTCAGAGAAATGTTGTGCAAAATTTGCATTAGTAACTTCTATTGTAAGTTTGGATAGGATTTCCGTCTACCGATGGGTGGGGGATGATGTTCATGTTACAGTAGAGGCAAGGTTTTGGAGATTCACATGGATCAGTGGCAGGATAGTGGGAAGTAACGGGGAGTTCGCTCCCCTTCTCATGCATACCGCCAGACCCCCGCATGTACGGAAAGCATGCAAAGGTCTGGATCCGGTCCAGAATCTGGCATTGGGATTTTGAAGGGTGGTTCTGCTATTTGCAGATATCCCAAAAATATTTAGGGACTAATTGGAGAGCTTCTGATTTAGTTTGTAAATGTGCGTCTGGTTGATAGATATATATCCTTTTTTTTTCACACACTAACTATATTTATTTTTGTCTTGTACACTTATTTATTAATGCATTTATACATAATCTGCATAGACCACTTCTTTTAATTATTTAGTAACGCGCATCTAATATGTTTGTACCACAATGTGGTTTTTGTATTTGTTTTCTGTTCTTTTGTAATTGTTTGCAAATATTCTAATACCACAGACTTATTGCCAGCTTTAATCTGTTATAACACAAACGGAACGGTTATGGTCACCATGGCGACAGTCACAACATCGAAAATGAAACAGCGGACAACCAGAAGATAGGCTCTATCATTGATATAGATAAAAATAGAAAAGTATTTGGTACATGGACACCTTCATAATGCCGTCAATCAAATCTGCAGTCCTCCACGCGTCCTGTCCTCTCCTGCCGACTGTGTCCTGCTGACCAGCGCTGGAGCTACCTTAAGGTAAGTAATTGGTGGGTTATTGTAACTCCATAATAAGTGTCTTTGTTAAAATATTCTGACAGGTGTCACGTCTATGACAGAGGAAATTTGGTAAATTTAAGACTGTCGCCCATTTGTAGCCAACAGGTTAACTGTCTTTTTTCTGACATTCCACATTTCATAGCACATCCAAAAGGAAAACTATTCTCTTTAGTTAAATTAGTGTGTGTATGTTTATATATAACGTTAAATGACCGTTAAAATGATGACTCGTATTTTAACACTGGTAGTCTTATTTTTTCTATAGAGATAAAACTGGGCATAACACGAGATCTAGCAGAAGGCTTAGTTTGCTTTGCCAAGCAACAGAATCTAAATGAAGCTTTTATCACACGGGTTTTCTCTTTGTTCATCTGGCAAGAACAGTTGGATAGCACAATGTTTACATTATTTTAAGTCCATAATCTGATAAAATTACAAATCGTTACAAACAGACAGACCAGTCACAGAGATAATTAAAAACCCAATAATATGACGGGTGTGGGTCCCCGGAAAGAACGGCCCTATTTCGATAGGGTCGTTTCCTCCCACCCAGTTTAGAACTGGCTGGGATTTCAATTGCTTATGCCCCCGATGAGTCTGGACTGTGTGGTGTATGCTTGGAGGTGTGGTTATAGCCAACCCAGCAAATTTTTGGGGATTTATGCATCCGCACTCAAATTCAATAACCTATTCATTTCAATGTTTTTATACAAATTGGAATCACCAATGAAATTATTTGGAAAAATTTGAGCTGCTTGCATTATAGAAATATGCAAACACATCCAACACATGTAAAACACAAGTATACTTCATGTAAATGACATTACTATTGTTTATGTTCCATGGAATTTACCATAGAATTGCTTGATTTTTTTTTTTTTCTTTTCATTTCTATTTTATTTTAATGTTTCCCCAACGCCAAGGGCTAAAACCCCTATGCAGTAGCTTCAAAGGAAAGGCCTCTATTGAATGCTGAAAGACAGGATTGAAACACTAGGATACAGTGTGCTGCTTATTTTTTTTTTCTTGCTCGTCTTCTTAAGAAGCAATAGATATGTTGCTATACAGGAAATAATTACTGTCAGAATTGCTAATGCTTCTGACTGTGGTTAATTTGTCATTTGAGTTTTGTAATATGACAGCAAGTTGAGACTTTTATTTTAATAAGCATGTAGTTGTCTTTTATACTTTGTGTAGAATACTGAAGAAAATAATTATGCTTGAACCATGTTCTGACACTTACCAATATTTTCATTTATATACACTTAAATACAAAGGTTAAATGTGTTGTAAAGCCTTGGGCTAAATACATACAGGCATTGAAAAAATAACACCCGTTGAAGCGCAGGTAATTTCTCCTTGCTTAAGGCAAGTTTTGAGACACTTCTAGCTCCTCTTAAAATTGATCTGCACCATAGTATAATCGGTATTTTATGTGTAGCTTTGACATGCATTCCCATAAACTCCATTAACTTTACAAAATTTTCCCAAACGGCATTCAGTTTTAACAATTGTTATGGAATGTTTGTTCTGCTGCTTTTGTTTACTATATTTCTAGGTGCTTTTTGTTTTATTTACATGACCTAACTGTTTTCTGCAGCAAAGATTTTATTCCTTCTCATAGCAAAATAGTTTGTTGCTAACAGCTAAACAAAATGTATAATAATAGCCTGTCTTTATAGGTCATTACATTCACTTATAGCCTGTAAGCCTGTCAGCTGCTGTTCTTCTGATTTCTCTGTGCAACCAATACCATTGCAGTTGCATTAGTGGCAGTCTATTGTTATTCTTTACATTGTCAGTCTATGATAACCGTATAGAGAAGAATCATTTGTTGACATTAATCCCTGCCTCAATGATCTCCCTACCACACACAAGCTAATTATGTCATCAATACCAAGAGATGGGACTGACGGACTTGCGACAAATACATTTTTACTTTTTTTGTATCATTTTAATTTCTGCTTGAAGCTTTAATTGTAAACAATGAAATTCAATCACTTCCATCACAAGTTTACATGTCGCCAAATTCCAGCTTTTGAACACTGTTTTGAATGATTCATTTATCTTTAATTCATTGTTAATGTCCATATAACAAATGTGTATAAAGAACTTTGAGTATGGAAACTTTCATTTTTTATCTCCAATAGTGAGGTAACTTAGAAAAATTAAAACATAAAAAATTAGGAGTAAGAACACAATAAAAGTTTAAAAAAATATAGATGAATCAAAATCTCTCTAGTTACCAGATTTTCTTCCATAGTTTCCACATTCTTCTCCTCCCTCTCTCTCTATTTCTTATCATTGTGTTTTGCCTTGCTGACATGCACCTCGGCAGTGTTCTGAATCCTTTGTTAATATCATGTGTCGACATTGTATTGTTACTGGTGCCTTCAATAAAATTATTATTGTTCATTAACACATACATTCGGACACTCACAATCTGTAGAGCGTGGTGCGGGGGGATGTCTGGCGCCTATCCAGCATGGCATCGGGATGTACTGCATCACCTCATGGAGCGGGTTGCGCCGGCCGTGACTCCAAACACTGCTTAAGAAACAGCCAGCGCCAGCTCCTCTTATCATTCCATGCACTGACACTGACGTGATGAAATCATTGCCTTTGCAGAGAAGATGGAAGAGTCACCAGTGCCGTTGCTGGAGACAGAGGCGGCCCCTTCAAAATTCTGATATGGGGCCCACAAGGTTATAGTTACACCCCTGCCCACATAGTTATACCATTGCTTACCAATCCTTGCTAAAGGTTCACCACAGACTATATTGAGTAAAGGAATGAATTCTGCAACAGATCTTAATACAGCAAATAAATGGATCTTTCAATTTAGTCCCTTGTTGGCTGTTTACTTCGTTCCTTAAGTGCACAAGAAGCCTTTTTAAACAACAAGATCTGTTTCCGTTATATCGAAGTATCTTTGCTTTCACTAACCTATTCTCCTCATAACAAAGTTGCTGCTTCATGTAATAATCTTGCAGTCACATTGGCCCTGATTCAGTTTGAGAATAAGAGAGGAAAGTTACAACTGGGCAAAACCATGTTGATTTTAGTGTAGTCCTACAGTATTTCATATGTTGCAAACATTCTTATAGTTGAAAGATGATGTTTCCCAGCTCAAATCTAAATAGTGTATAAGTGAAGATGGTCAGTATCAGTGCAAAAGCAAAGTATTCTCCCTGCATGCATAAAATAACAATCAATCTTGCACGTAAGCACATAGTACAAAAAACAGACATATTGAAACAAAATAATGTGGAAACTATTTAACTGAAGGACAGTCCTGTAGATGGGAAAGCCACCACACCTAAAACCATATTCACTATTTTGAAATGTTCTTCCTGTTTTAGTGAACAAGTTTAAAACAAAAATGATCATTTATAAAGATCCTTCTTTTAAGGAACTCTGACCTTTCCCTTACTAACTAAAGTACAATGGACCAGATTTAGAGTTTTTAAAATGAGAGGAAAGACACCATGGCAAAACCATGTTGATTTCAGGCGAGTTAAATTATTTTTATGTGTTTTGGCTCTAACAGAGATCTGTGTAAAAATATTAACATTACAATTATTTTCATTCATATTTCTTAAAGAGGACAGATGGTAAAAGATATTGCACAATCTGTTTCACTGATTAACAGTTACTTTTAAAGTTCTCTCATTTTTTTTAGAATACTCGTCCTCTAAGAAAAGAAAAACAGTTTGTTCTACATTAATTGCTCGTTTACATGAACAATGTTAGTTAAACAGTTCATTGGGCTTAGATATAACTTTTTCTTGCTAACAACTGCATTATATCTTGTAGCATATTACAAAGAGCTATTACAGTAAAATTAAAGTATACAGTTAACGTAATAAGAACATTCAGCAATAAAGTAGCATCCAAAAAGTATGAGCTTGCGGAATGATGAATTATTATTGATCCTCATTTCTTATTTAACCCAAAAAAAACGGGTGTGGGTCGCTTTTTTGAAAGACCTGTTCTTTCCCAGCAACTTCCAAACTGGCTGGGAAATCGATTGCTTTTGCCTTGCAGAGAAAAACAATTGATCCCTGTAAGAAAGAAGACGCTGGTTCGAATGGTAAGTATAAATTTAACCCCAACCCTTACCCTAATCCTCACATTCCATTACCATAACCCAAAGACTCCCTTCTCCGCAGCCTGATCCAAAGACTCCCCTGCTGCCTAACCCTAAAACTCCCCAGAGAGTGTTACTCACCTCGCCAGTTGGTGTGGCAGGTCTGAGGCACAGTTTCGGAAAAATGAATGGGTGAGTATGCCAATCTGCATACTTACCCATTCTAAAAAAAAAATTCAAAGATTAGCTTTCGACTGTCTCTACTTTTAAAAGACCCCTTTCGCTAGGGCAACTCCCACCGCAAAATAAAATAGTAGTATTTGCTTTACTCTTATCGCTTCTCTCCCCGATTTTTTTTCTAACACACTTTCTGCTTTATAGTGAGATGTGTTATTGAGATGTTCCAGTTTTATATAATAAAGGCAAAGGTTACAAAATGAAACTAGGAAAAGAATGTTCTATACTGTTTTGTTTACTGTACATCTTGTAGCCTTTGTTAGTTTATGGCGTGTTCTAAGCTCGCTTGTTTCTGTATGAGTTGTCGCTTAGCAGTTAAAATTCTTCTTTGTAAAAATAAATGAATGATAATGCTGAGTTCTAAGTGAAAGTATTCTCTTGTTTGCTTTGTGTTCTGATACAGTGCATGTGTATATTGTATTTTGAGTAGTGCAATTGATGATCATGTGTACTGCACTCGCTGTATTATGTGTATACACCACACCACTACTGACACTTAGCACACAGCTGTACACATCCGCTGCCTGTATTTAATTCTGGATCCAGAAGATCCAGATTTGTATTGGGAATGTGAAGACTTTCGATCTGAAGACTTCTGATTTGCAGTATTCTTTGTTCCCTACAGAAGTATTGTTTTAAAAATCAGTTTATGGCTACGCTGGAAGAAAAGCATTCTCCACTTTATGACTAATTGGTGATAGAGGGTCTGATCCACCATTTTCAAGGTGGCAAAGAACGGACAAGTCTGACCTTCACTTGCAAAATGCTTCATGTTATTGAATTCCCTTTATCAGTCTGGCAATTTATGCCTATTGACAGGAAGGTTGTCCAAATACGGGTTAGTAAAGAATTCCAATGGCCACATTCACATCTGTTATTCACTGCAGTTCATAAGCATCGCAGCAACACTGTCCATTTCAGAGCCAGATTTACTAACCTGCAGGAAAGGAAAGGGGAGATATTGTCTATAGCAACCAATCAGATTCTAGCTCTCACTTTCCTACTACATACTAGAGCATGTCAGCCAGAATGTTGTTGGTTGCTGTGGGCAACATCTCTACTTTTCCTTCACCGCATCTCAGTAAATCTGGCCCCAGATCTAGTCTACTTTAATTGCAAATAACACTTGTTTGCTGCCATAAGTTGTACTTTTTCCGTCGTTATATGTCATCTTGTTCTTCCTTCCTACCAACCTACTATTGGAATCTGAAAAGCAGAAGTTATTCAAGCATTTCTCAGTGTTGATTCAAGCACTATTAACCCTACCTAGGCTGTATGTAGTTAGCAAAATAAAGGGGAATTTTCTGAATGCAGTTTCACATAGAACAATAAGGAAAATGCCATACCTGCTCACCAGCCTCTGCTCTATGAAATGTAAGTGCACTGTTACACGTGGGGAGTCTGTGACTCTCTTGATGTGTCTTACTGTTGGCAAGTGATAGGGATGTACCTGCATTATGATCCTCAGATGTGACCTTGTATGTCTTCATCAGAGTTGTTGCTACTGCTTGCCTTGGTATGTAACATCATGGTTTATAGGGGTTACATAAATGGCTTTTATAACATGTTCGTGTGTACTACAGGTCAGAATACAAAGTGTTTGAGAGGTGTGTCATTTTGTGTCATTTATTCACAACAGGTTTTTTTTTTATCTTGGTCATTCATCGAATTCTGACTTTAATACGTTGGTAAAGCTTATTAGAACCTAGCTGCATGAGAGATACTTCTGTATAGGAATTATGTGCTTTCTGTTCCCTTCCTTAATCAAAGTTATGCCATAATTCCAACTATTATAAACTTATAACTAGTTTCATCATGATAACCCTCAATTTTCTGCAAAATACATATCTTCATTAAAACTATTTTGACTGCAAATGTTATTCTATGACAAAATACCTACCACATGTACAAATATGTTTGATAAAACTAATAATAATTTGCCTTTCAGTACAGCAACACATTTGTAATTGCAGGAAAATGTGATATTATCTTATTGTATCCCATTTCCCTGTTGTATACATATTTAAGCTCCAATTGAATTCGTTTTTTTCTTGTTTTTATTATCATACATGCATTATTATGTTCTAGCTACACACACATTTAATTATACATTTTAAACTGATTTAATAATCTGTTAACCCGTCCTATTTAATATGATAGAATAGAACATTTACTGTTCTCAATCACATCTGATATTTCTGTACTGTTTAAGTCTGTAAAAACCAAATCATTGTACAGAGTAATCTCCAGGCTCAAACATGTGAAGTGTGTAGGGACATTGGAAGATACTAGATTCAAGTTTTATGTCTTGTGTAAGATGGGGTACATTTCTTCAGGTATCCAATTCCCTATCCGACAGTTAACACAATCCTATAGGAAACCCACTACACCCGATGTGTGCGTTCTGATGAATGGATCCTGTTCACTCACAGACTTTTGATCTGTTCAGGATTGGATATAGCAAGTGGTCATGTGACCATACTAACTTATCCAGTGTCTACTCGACTGGAGGATCACAGGTTGGTTTGGACAAGTGTTTACCTTGGCAATTTTGGTAGTAACTAGGTTTAGTGGGGCAGATTACTTAAAAAACAAAACAAAAAACACAAGGTACATCATTTGCAATTTATGTTTTTAAATATGCTTTAAGGTTAACTGTGTATCAGGGGTACTAATATATGTTTGAGTGCTCTATGTATAGATTATGTTACATTAGGAGCACACCAATTGTTTGAGTTGGATATTGTAGCTTGACATCCAGGAAAGATACATTTTTGTTCTTTGTATTAGTCTATGAATGTGTAGACAAGTGTATAAATATAATAGTGTGTTTTAGTATTGGGTCAAATGATTTTACCTTGAAATCATTTTGTTTTTGTTATGGGTAATATGGATATTATGTTCCTGTTGTACAGTGATGTATATGATTATATCATGTGTTTGTAAAGCCCTGAACAGCAGTGTTGCAATGTAGTGTTCATTTTTCTTTGTGTTTATTGTGTAGCTTTTGCTAGACCATAATCTTGTCTTGTGATGGTCTTATTTAAAAAGGTAATTTTGTCGCCTGCCCACATTGGCCCGGATACCAGCTTCCATTTTCCTTGCTGGCTCGAATTTTGACGATTTCCCAATCAGAATGTATTCCACCCTATTCACACTTTTAATGCATTGATGTTTCCAACCAGCAAGCTGGGTTGTACTCCCAAGGCAGTGTGACTTGGTATTACAATGTACAGTTAAGGTGTGTAAACGCACTAGATACTGATTCTGAGTTCCGTACTGCTGCCATTTTATGCTTGCATGTGTCAGACTATGGCTATAGGAAGCTCATCCCAGTGAAGGGATGAGTTAGTGGTTTAAAACGTGGTTGCGGTGGACCTGCAAATACGCATCCCCACATATTGATTAAGGATTAGAAAGCTGGATCTTATTGTCCACAATTGTTGAAGAGGGTGTTTCTTTCCAAATTCCTTTAAGACATTTCACACTGGATAAAATCATGTGGACATATATAAATAATACAGTCTGGCTGATTGGGGGAAACATGTGCAGGTTGGCTGCTGATTTATGATTAATCAGTGTATAATGTAGTAAGGTTTTATGTTCCATGTAATGTGACAACTTGGTATATTGATACTAAATACTAGAAACACACCCGAACACAGCTGGGGGAATGACACAAAGGAATAATAACTTAATGTTTTGAGGAAGTAAATACCACCATGCATGTACTGTATACTGTTCTATTACACCAAGTGATTTACTTTATACAGTCCTGCCCTGAAAAATATGACACCGATTATAAGAAAATGTGAATTATAGAACCAGGCTTTGCAACTATAATTCATGGATTTTTGTTCCCTGCACATTTGCGCTACCAGTACACAAGTCATTATTGTTTCAGTGCATTTCACCAGATTCATGCAGGTATGGTTAACTAGTGTGTCGGGAGTCTGAAAAATATGACCGTATATGCCAACTAATATGGGCATTTGCAACCAATACATACGATTATTCAATGCCAAAGATAGTGTATCATTATTTTTTGCATTTAAAGCAGACTTAATTACAGTATATAAATGCATTTTACACATGATGGTCATAGCAATCCTACATTATAACCATGAAGGGAATTTATCTCCATGACTGTAAGGTATATTTTTAGATTTTTTTTTCTATAAATATCCAGCAGGTTCAATGGGTTTACATTGGTTTTAGATTACTCTTTTGTGTTTGTTTGCTGTATTTGTACAGGTATAAAAATATTAGACCTAATTTATTCTACAATTAGTAGTAACAACAGATGGCTGTCCGTTTAGAACTTACAAATGAGTGCCTTAAATTGTGCTGAAAATTAGTACTGGTTGATGTAGGGATACTTAAGACATTATAAAGAGCGTAAAAACAGTAGATGATATAGCGCATATGTACTTGTCTTGAGGATATATCGTCTACTGTCTGAATTCTATCATTTAATCTACAGTTTGAGCTGCAGCTGTCTACACAAGCACCTAGATGCAGTTTGTTTGTTTTAATATGCGGCATGTGTTTTGAAGGAAATGTGTCCCCCATAGTATGCTTGTGGGCCTAACTATGTACCATAAAACCTCAGAATGAGTCCAGAATATATACAGGTACAAATTTCAAGGAAACACAGACATGACAGTTACTTACAGGCACAAATGTTGCCAAACTCAACAGGACATACAAGTTCTTTACAGAGTCTATAGTACAGATTTAGGAAACAGACCACATGATATGAAAGTGGGGAAACACAAAGTTTAGAAAGTTTAAAAATAAATAAAATGTGGCATCATTATCAATCAGCAGTCATTCTCAAACAATTTATTTTAAGTTATTTTAACAGTTTTAATGTTTTAATATATTCAATAATTAGCCAGATATGTCTGTAATTATTAGAATGAAACTGGCTGTTTTTGTGATTCATTCTTTAATCTTGTGGTCTAGCACTTTATAGCAGGGATGGATGCAGGACCTGAATGAGTTATGTTAATGAAATACAGTCTTTGATGTCCACAATCCAGTAAAGACCCCATATTCATGGCTGTCCTGTGCTGGTCCTAGTCTGTGATATTTACTCTGCAGCTATAAAGATTCCTAGGCACGTGTTATGGTACGTGGGTCCCTCTGCTAGCTTCTATTTGTAACAAGATGATACCTGTAATGGCCACCAGCTGGAACAGGATTATGTAGCTCCTGATTGTGGTCCTATTAGGTTGACATATTTGCCATGGTTGGTGACTAATCCTGGTTTATTCCAATACAATTCCTAAATCTTTGCTATAGGTGTTCCCTTTTACAGTCAGTAACTGGCTGTTACTGGCTCCTTCCATTTCACGGTAGGATATTCCTAGACCGCCCCCCCCCCCTCCCCACCAAATTGCTTTGCTGGGTCTTAGCTTCACGCTCTCTGTACTGCAAGCTTCAGCAAGCGTCGCCAGCAAGTGTGTGTAGTTCTCAGTACAGCGATTTCTGCACTACAGGCTCCAGAAAGCATCATTTGCAATTGTGTGCGGTTCTTATTACATCGCTCTCAGTACTAGAAGCTCCAGCAAACATCATCTGCATAGTGTGTGCAGTTACCACTCCAGTGCTCACTACACTGCAAGAACTTTGTTATTTATCCTCTGATACACAGTGAGTGCCGTTCTCTTCTCTGTGACTGCATTACAGACTCCAGTACCTACTGCTCAGTACTCATCGTCACCGCAGTATCTGCTGTGACGGCCATAACCATCATCACAGTTGTCACTGCTCAACTCTACAGTTCCTTCCTTGTGGCATCTTCTCCGTGTGCTTCCACTAAGGTTCCTAGTCATTCCCTGGTTCCTGGTGTCCTCCTTCCTGGTATACTTATCTGTGTGTCGCTGGTCAAAGCTTTTTTAGGTATATAAATGAAAGGCGAAAAACAAAGGAGGGTATCGTAAGGCTCAAAACGGCAAGTGGAATTCTTATTGAGAGTGAAAGGGCTATGGAAGATCATCTTAACAAGTATTTCTGTTCAATATTCACAAAAGAAAGAGAGGGGAAGGGTCCACTTTTAAATGGGAAGACTATTAATACAGTGGGAGCAATTACTACTACTTTTACTGAGGAACAGGTATGAAAAGAACTTTCAAAATTGAAAGTGGATAAATCAATGGGACCAGATGGGATACATCCGAGAATACTAAAAGAGCTTAGAGGGGTGCTGGCCAAACCATTAACTGAATTATTCAATCAGTTACTAATAACTGGGGTAATTCCAGAGGACAGGACTGGAAAAAATGTCGTCCCTCTGCATAAAAGTGGAAGTAGGGAAGAAGCGTCAAACTACCGACCAGTGAGTCTAACATCAGTAGTAGGGAAATTGATGGAAAAACTGTTAAAGGAACGGAAC
>WWET01000009.1:1289240-1348639 GCA_011038615.1 Limnodynastes dumerilii
TGCACTTGGGGCACAGAAACCCAAAGGCTCAATATTTCCTTAATGGCATTACATTAGAATCTACCGAGGAGGAAAGGGATCTTCCAGTAATTTGAAGGTAGCCAATCAATGTAACAAAGCAATGAGACAGGCAAGTCAGATGCTTGGTTGCATAGGGAGCGGAATTAGTAGCAGAAAGAGAGAAGTAGTGATGCCCCTTTATAAATCATTGGTACGCCCTCACCTAGAATACTGCGTTCAGTTCTGGAGGCCATATCTCCAGAAAGACAAATACATTAGAGACTTTGCAAAGAAGAGCAACTAAAATGGTTCATGGCCTTTGTAACAAATCATACCAAGAAAGGCTAGAGGAACTAAACATGTATAGCTTGGAGCAGAGAAGGGAGAGGGGGGACATGATAGCAGCTTTCAAGTACATTAAGGGTTGTGACCAGCTAGAGGAGGGTACCATTTTTCAAAAGAAAAGGTGTAATAGAACACGAGGGCATGGATACAAACTGGAGGGTGGTAGATTCAAAGGAAATGTGCGGAAAAATTACTTCACTGAAAGGGTGATAGGTAAATGGAATATTCTCCCATCTGAGGTGGTTGAGGCCAATACAGTAGAACAATTTAAACATGCTTGGGATAAATATAAGGGTATCCTAAATGGAAACCTAAATTGAGGGTAATTAGGGTCTAGGGTCAGTATAGTTTTCAATAAACAAATGGGCAGACTAGATGGGCCATGTGGCTCTTATCTGCCGTCACTTTCTATGTTTCTATGTAATTAGCATCACACCCGCGTATTTTGTGGTGCGATGCTGTTTGTGCAATTTTTTTTTTTCATTTTTTATGTGCGCCTCATAGAGGTGCGCATAAAAATTGGCTACCGTAAGAGACGGGAAAATGCGCAGCGCGATCATTATCCTGTCTTTTGCGGGCCGCAATCCTAATTGAATTAGGTCCCAAGAACATAGTTTGTTCTCCAATAACTTTATTAACAGTCAACAGATCTGATAATACATTGGAGGTTAATTAGTAATCCTTGTACAATAATAACTCCAGTTATGTTACACCCCTTACTATGTGTAGTGTATAGAATTTTCTTCTATTGTGAACACTTTAAGGGACATGGGCCTCCATGAAAACTAACATGTGAAACCTTGTCTACTGTGTAGCATTACGGTTTTAGCTTCTACTTGATAAAAATGAATTATTTTAGTGCATTTATTTTCTAGATAAATGGCCTGACCTTAATGTATAAATTCATATTGATTAGAAATGTATATATTTGTAATCATTATAATTGCATTATTAAATGATTTTTTATAATGTCTATAACTGGAGAAAGTTAGGGGGTTTACTTGTCATCGTTTTTGATGTAATACATTTTTATGTACAAAGTTTCTTTTAAGATGAAAAGAAACTTAAAATGCAATATGGCAATAACAAATTAAATACCAGGGATAGGTGTACCTGTCTCAAATCCTTTTTAATATAAATGTTAAATAGTTAATAATGTGAACATAACATGATCATTTATACTGCCAGTTTAGGAATACGTTAATTCAAATTTGTAGGCCAAAAGTATTAAGTCTAAAGGGAATTAAATTGTCTTCTATCTATATCATATAAAACAACATCTTTTCAACCTTCATCAGTTGGACTGGATATTCAAATTTTTCATTGCCATATCAAGGGTACAAAGCATTTTGATGATATTTAAACATAAAGTTTCACTCTTTTGTACTTCCTGATATGTGTAGGTCTGGTAATAATGAAGGGCCGTGTTCAGAGAACCTCATTTTTACTAATTTCCGTGCGTATTTTTAAGTACGTTTAAACTGAGCATACGTAGTAACTTTTTATACGCAGTTCACGTAGACTATACGCACGTAAGTGCCTATAGGACGGACTTGTAAATCGGACGGGGGAAATTCCGCACGGAACTGTACGGAAAAACTACTTACGGAGGGATTTACAGAGAAATGGGCAGGGGGAGGCATTTAAATGAAGGGAAGTGAGAGCGATTACAAAGATACTCACGGACAGAGGAGACATACGCTCGGAAGTGGCTGCGGAAAGTTAGGGCTAGTCTATGGAGGCGGAAGTCTCCGTGGGCATGGAGAGTCAAGGGCAGTGACTGGGGTTTTGGTAGGTGTAACGTGCTCCGTCTGTGCGTATATTTGCGGCTCGGTCGCCGGACGGATCTCTGAATATGGCCCGAAAGCTGCAGTACACCTCAAGATAGGGAAGCACAATTCATGTGTTCAGTGCTCCAATGTGTGTAAGCAGTCTATAAAGCATAAGAATGGCTATATAACACTTGAACATTTCTCCATTTAGTTATGAAATGTTATCCATGGAAATTTTTCTGCATAATTTCAGACCCACTGTGGTTTGTTAAAAACAAGCTAAACAGATTGAGTATAGCATTACTCTGCAAAGCTTCACTAATTCCTTATGTTACAATAAGATTTGTTTGACATGGTCTCCCCCCAGTGAGTCCATGCTGCTTTGTAATCTTGTAAATTACTGGATTTAAGATATTGTATGATTTGTTCCTTTAGCAGTGTTTCCATTAATTTCCCTACTACTGATGTTAGACTCACTGGTCGGTAGTTGGCTGCTTCTTCCCTACTTCAACTTTTGAGCAGAGAGACCACATTTGCAATTTCCCAGTCCTCTGGAAACACTTCTGTTATCAGTGACTGGTTGAATAATTCAGTTAAGGGTTTAGCGCCTCTCTAAGCTCATTTAGTATTCTAGGATGTATTCCATTTTGCTACATTTGTCCACAGCCCCATATCCCTGACCAAGGTCACTACCATGGTTATTCCTGGGTTGGATCTAGGCACGCTGCATTATGAAAGGTGATCCCGGCTTATTCAGTCTGTCTTCCATTAGACGCTGACCAAAATTGATCACTGCTTCTGTAGACACAGATCCCGTGTGAAAGGCGACAACCAGGGATTTACCCGGGATAGCTGCAGAGGATATGTATATCGGTAAGCTTTCAAATGAATTGCTGCAGAATTAATGTTAATCTGTATTGTCACCATACGTCGGCTTCATATTGATGGATGCATTTTATATTTTTAAACGTTTGCTCTCACACATATTTGGACAAGATAGTAGAGACTTCTGTTATTAGATATCTTTTAACCTTTGTGCTGATCATATAATTGACATGATTTTCTAATTTTGTAATTGGTAACACAGTGGCTCTTACTGTTATTCTGTTTTCATTTACACTTTCCTGAACAGCACAAGATTAGAGCATGATACAATTTTGAATATTGGATTTAATATTTTAAGCTGATAATATTACTGTTTTAATTTTTTTTTATTATCTCAGTGATGCGCTCACGCATGGGAGGAAATCCTATTTAAATATTCCACTGTTGTAAGGCTTGACTAGAAATTGATTCACTTATAACTTGTGTTTATGTTGAACTGTGGATTGTGTGCATAATAAATGTAAATTAGCCATTGCAAGAGTAAGCCGGATATCCCTATATAAATCTATATAGTATGCCAAAGGTTTACTGCTGCGAGAAAGAATGTATGTCTCGAAATGCGTTACATGGTGACTGATTCCACATTCAGACGTCCAGACCAGAATGCAGGTTCTTCATTCCAGGCCTCATCTGCAGGTGGATTTATGCTGCCTCTATGGAATGAGTTATTCAATAATGTCATCATTTAATGATGCCCCCCCTCCCATTAATTGGTTGAGAGACACAAACAAAGGTTTAAAATTCACATTTTTAATAGGGGACTTTAATAGGTGCAAAAGTCTTTCTTCTTAGAAACTGCATTTACACTTTTATTTTGTCATTCTCATATATATTAGGATTTATATTGTCACACCACATACATTTGTTTTGTTGTTTTTTTTAGAGACATTGGACCTTCTTGGGGGTGATAGAGGCAGTTGCAGGTTTCTATTAGTGCAGTGGGATTTTTGATTATTTATTGTTCACTTTCAAGTGTCCAATATTTTTTATTATTCTGATATGCAAATATTCTGAAAACTTCTAAAATCCAAAACCGTTCTGGTCAAAGGCATTTTGGATAAAGGATGATTAACCTTTTATTTTACAGGATCAGTCCATCTTCTGTAAAAACAATTTATTGAATATTCATGTTCAGAATGCTTAAAAACTTAAGAAGTAGGTAATCTCCATGATCGCCAGATGCTTCTGTTCTTAATCTCAATAAGAGGTGGACTTTTATATATGGACAGTGTCCAGACCAGCACTTAGTGATAATGTTTCAGTGGGAAGAGTATAATTTAATTTAGCTTTATTGGAGAAAACTCCTGTTCGCTACATACACTTATTACTTGCTGTACTAGTTACAAACATGTTAGCTTCTGACATTCCTCCCTCGATAGAAAAGAGAAAAAGTTCTCCCTTAAGGATATATTTTTAGGAAAAAAAAGAATAGTTAAAGGGGTTAATATGTAACATATACTATCTATCTCTCTATCTATCTTGAAAAGTATACATAAATATCTGAATTAGTAAATTTAAGCCACACAATCTTATTTCATACATCTAAAAATAATAAACCAGATTAAATCAAACCTAGATATAAAAAATGGGCACAGTAGTATAAAAATAAACCTCATCAAACATAGGCTTCAGTTAAACCCAGAAGAAGCATACAGAGGTTTGTGACTCCTACCCCAATATAGAAACCCTTTATTTTATTAAACGTCAGAACCACAAATTTAAAAAATCAGAACCCCACCTGTAAAAGTCAGACCCCAGATCAGTCCATCATGAACCTCAAAAAAAAAAAATTAGCTCAGACTCTCACTTCTGTTCACCATTAAACATCAGGCCACAGATCAGACTATTGTTAAATCTCCTTATTTTAAATTAGATCCCAGATAAGACTCTATGCCGCCTCCACCACCTTTTTTAACCATTAGACCACAGATCAGACCCTTCATCTCTTAATGAAAATATGACCCTAGCCCCTCCCCCTACCCCATGGACATTTTCTTCCTTGCTTGTTATTGGTGGATGACTCCAACAATCCACCACCCAGTGTCATTAAACCACCCATGACTCTGGTAGGTGGCTAGCTATTCACTAATCAGACAGCATTCTGGCAGCCTGACCATCAGAATGGCGAATGGAATCCTGACATCCTGTTCTTGACAAGTATAGCGGCTGTGGAAAATCTTCTCCATAACTCACTACAGCCAGTCAAGGTTTTTGGGTACTATGAGGCACCCTTTTCTCAGGGGCCCATGTGCACTGCACACCCTTTACCCATTATACAAATGCATGCATTGCGTAGATGCATGTTATTAAAGAAAGGAATGACGGATGACCAATGGATTTGTGTGCTGGGTTTGGAAACGCTTGCCTTGAGTTGAGCACATGCTATTACCATGTGTAATTATCATGATAGCTCCTTTATAGCCAATTGTATGTACCTTAATTCTGCATTACATTACATATATTTTAGTCTCTGTCTACTATGTGTATCAGTTAACATGGACATTTGGGAAAAGGTTACTCAGATTATTTTGAGTTGCTCAGACTTGCCCTCCCCAAGGGTGTAAAACCTGTTTAGATCATCCATCAGATAATCCATTTATTATTACATTTCTTAGCATAAACAATCGATATTTACTGCTGCATATATTATTAGGTTCACTCTTCTCTTAGTACTTTGAAAAGCATTTTGATTTGATAAACAATTTATGCCTTTCCCCAAGTTTTATAAGTAAAATCTTCATAGTTTCCACTCCCTGTACTTGTTTCACCATGGAGTACTGAGTATAGAAGGACAAATGTCAGTGTATCTTTAACACATGAGTCAGTCAGAGTTGGCAATGCATTCAGGGAGAATATCCGTGTCTGACAGAATTGTTTCTTCTGGAGGCTGAATTTATTTGTAAATGAAAAGTTCTTATCACCTCTCTGTACAGTTATTATGACAAAAGATGTTCCAGCGCTTGCTCCACTTCAGTAACATGCTAAGTGGGCATTTCACACGTCTGGTAATTCTAAACAACCAGAAGTGCAAAAACTACACTTTTGAAAATGAGCTGTTGCACACAGTTATAGAGACGAAGGGCCAGATTTACTAAGCTGTGGGTTGGAAACGTGGAGATGTTGTCTACAGCAGCCAAGCAGATTCTAGCTCTCCCTTTCTTTTTACATAATAGAGAATGTCAGCTAAAATCTGATTGGTTGCTATTGGCAACATCTCCACTTTGCCAAACTCGCAGCTTAGTAAATCTGGCCCGAAGACTTGAATGAGTGTGGGCTGGATACAAAATTAAGGAAAAGTGCTGACTTCTGCCCCTTTCACATCACCACTAAAAACCTGGGTTGTTGGCCCTAGACTGGGTCAAGGCTTCAGCAATAACTCGGGACTCAGACATGGAAAATGAGAGGATTTTCCTGTGTCCGACCCCGGTAAGGTGATGGTGTGAAAGTTGCTGACCCGGGTTTTTTAACACTGGTTTCACCTAACACACCTGGTTGGAGGGATTTGCTTACTGTTGCGATGGGACAGGGCCACCCAAGATATGAATGGTGGGTGGCCATAGACATTTAAATTCGTGCAGTAAGGGCTGTGTTTATCCCTTATGTATGATCCACTATTCACACACCTGGAGATGCATTCGGAATAGTAAGGGTTGACCCCAGGTCATGTGTTCACTGTCCGCCCTCCTCTCCTATGTGTGGTACTGTGAATGAGAAATTCTGTATGTGTGCCTCCGTTGCAGAGGCTATGTATGGAATGTCTTTTTAAGTCTGGATCCGACTTTATGTGTTGAACACAAACTAACGTCATCCTTGAGACACAAACATTTTTAGCTTTTGTGTTTTCTATCCATGTAGTTCCATCTGCTTGTTTTTCATTTCTTTCGTACCCCGATCTTAACCCTTTGTGAGTTTATTCATGTGTTTGTTTCTCTGGCCCTGGGTGTCTATCTTAAAATTGTCTTCTGTGTTTTTTCTCTAGTAAATGTCACATCTCCTTAAAATACAAATTGTATGAATTTGAAATCATAATCCCAATTAATAATTCACAAATATTTATTATTCATGTTTCTGCTGCCTTCCCGTTGATTGACAATGTATTAGAAGTAAATGACAAACTTGTATTTTATTAAACTTGTTCCAAATAATCTTTTGTCTGCTGGATAAAATGAATTTGAGAAGTTGTTGTTTATCGCCAGCACTTTACTTTTCTCTATTAAATATAACAAACCATGGCAGCAGAATGCTCATACTTTAAATTATGTATATATGCCAGTGTATCATTGGACCAGTTTTTATTTTATTATTTATTGAAAGCCGGGAACGTGACTTTCGGTGCTCTGTGAAAAAAGTGAAGTGCAAAACATAAAAAGTGCACAGGGCTCGGACTGAAGCCCTGTCCAAAAGGAGAAGGGCTCCGACTATCCCCGCCACTCCGTAGCCAGTAAAGACCACTGGAGCGAACAGAGTCGATGGGACCCCTTCGCCAAAGCTAGGGGGACCCTCAAACTTGTCCCTGGGATCACCATAGGATCACCCAGGGCACAACAACTGTGCCTCTCCCTCTTGCCAGGCAATTGGAGAAGTCACAGTGGGTCAGGGGGGGAAGGAACCATAAGGCCACACATCCCCCCCCCTAGATCTCTGGATCAGAGCCCATAAGGGCGTTGCCGAACCGTCAATCCGTGGAAAAAGTGACAAAAAAGTGAAAGTGACAAAAAGAGAAAAAAAATAAATAGTGCTGAGTGGTTACAACCCCAGTCTAATGGCCAGGCAGAGGAACAAAAATTCTCCCGCCAGAGCAAGGGAGGCGAGTGCTAAAAAACCGTGGGGGCTTAGAAATAGTGCCTATAAAAGTGCCTTACTATGTCACTCGGTGAGTGTGTTTCGGGCACCTCCGGTTCGCCATTCCAGAGGCACGTATTTCCCGGCTTTCAAGCATCCTCAGCCAAAAGACCAGAGGACCAAGGTATCTCTGCCTGTCAGAAGGGCTCTCACCCCCTCTTCAAGAACAGATACTACAAGTGATCTTAGCCAAAAGGCCGAGAAGCGATCATTGGACCAGTACCAGACTTTAATTCTTGTACTCAGAACTACAAGCACATTGGGGATTCAATACTGAATCCCTGCACGATGCAGTCTTCTGTGAAATCAAGGGGAGGCCACTTGTCTTCTTTCAGACTGAATCCTACTTTAGGATTACTGATGCGTCTTAAAATTGGGATGCATTGGAAGTTTGGATACATTGGTGAGTGTTGTGCACGCCTCTACAGTAAAATGGAAATACTCCCTCATTAGTGCTTGTACTCATCCTGCTGTCATAAACTCGCAATGCAAATCACCATCTGGTTCATTGTCTTAATTAAATTAATACATTATTAAATGTTATGATAAAAAGCTGTACTTAATTGAGTTGTGTGTTCATTCTTGCAATAATATATTTTTCTATACTTCAACTTCAGGTTGTTAAGCTATTTAAAATAAACACCGTTAGCATCTTAGCATTTAATTGATGACAAAGGAGAGTTAAAAATGTAAGAGGAAACCAAATGGAGAATTACACCTAAACAAAACCATGTTGAATTTCAAGGGGAAGCCAAAATTAATTTTATTCTTTGCATCTTTAGCTTTTGCCTATTAACCAGCTTTAGGGTTTGTAGACTTGGGCTAGGAAACATAATAACCGCTTAGCTCTAATACTGTTTCCAAAAATAAAATGAAATTTGCCTCCCATGCAATTCCTAGATGCAAATTTCTCTTATTTTCCTCTTATTTTGAATCTCTGGATGGAAAATCTCTTAATAGATCTTTAAAGCTTAACTAATGTATATTGAAATTCTTCAAAAAATATGGGCATCTGGGTTTTTCACGTTGACAAGGCACCAAGCATAGATATGAGTGTGCTGAATCTATCGTGCAGGATTTCTGCATATGGAATTCAAATACAAATTTATCTGGTCTGATTGACTGTCAAATAAAACTGTTAAATGTTGGTAAAGTCTCACCTGTCATACGATTATAAGCTTGTCTTCCCTGTCAAGACCCTGCTATTGACACAAGTATGTTTACTGAATGGAGTTTTACTGTCCACAGATCAGGGAGTGTCAGTCATTCAATATGTCTGCTGTTTATTTTACCTTGGGTAAACATTGACCTGTCATTGTGGAAGCATTTCATTCTAGAATTAAGTAGTACAGTAGCATGAGTCAAGAAGATATTTTCTTTGTGTTCTGTGAAGTAGTGTATTACTTTTATTACAGCTTATAATTATCACACACAAAATTATTACACAACTGACAAAGGATGGCTCATTATATTTGATAACGTTAATATGAAAAGGAGGTATTTATCTGGCAGTGTGATGATGTATTTCCTTTCCTTCTGACATCTGACCCTTTTGATTTTAGCTTTCTGTTGCTGTGATGTGATAAAAAATTTTTTTTTTACAGTTTTATAATTCAATTTATTCCATCCTAAGGCTATGTACACAGAGACGTTTGCCAGCGGGTTTATCACATGTTAAAATGTATAATCCATTTCTATGGTGTGCTGATTTTCTCACACCTTTATACATTGGCATAGTTTGTGTTAGAAACAAATAGTACATGCAGAATTTTAATGCCAGTTTGCAAGTTGCCTTAAGCTCTGAAAAAAATTTCTATTTTATGCCAGTTTTCTGTCTTCAGTAATCATCTGCCTTACAGACAATACTACAATTATAATAGAATCTTTGTTGCTGGCATGTAGTAATCTTTGGGCACTTGAATATCCAAGTGCAGACATACCGTATTTCCTTATGTATAAGACGCACCTTAATTTGGGGCCCGAAATTTGAAAAAAAAAATGTATTATTATTATTACATATTATATTATATTATTGCCCTCTCTGTTTGTGTCCAGCCAGTCTTATTGCCCCCTCTATTTGTGTCCAGCCAGTGTTATTGCCTCCTCTATTTGTGTCCAGCCAGTCTTATTGCCTCCTCTTTGTATGTGCCCACCCTGCCTTTGTTCCCCCTCCATGTCCAGCCTTCACATCCACCCATTCATTCAATCAATCACATAGCAGCATATCACATCGCAGCACACTTTTCCTTTGCTCTCCCTCCAGCTTTCTCCCCCGCTGCGTGCTCTACAGAATGACGCTGATGTGACCTTAGGTCACGCTAGCGTCATTTGCAGAGCGAGACATGAGAGAGCCGTAGACAGTCGGAGGGAGAGTAAAGGTAAGTGTGCTGCGGGCATCCCATGTATAAGACGCACCCGGTTTTTAGACCCCAAATTTTTCTAAAAAAGATGCGTCTTATACATGGGGAAATACGGTAATTAATATGTGCTCTTTGGACACCAGTTATTCTACCCAAGGAGCTGTAGAGCAAGGTACACACTACAAAAATGTCACATGACACAATATTTTAAAAGATTTTATTATAAATAAAAAACACTGCACACAATCTACCGGCAGCCCTGTGATTTATTTATTTTTTCCCACCTGCTCTACTGACATCATGACATGATTTGATTGGTAAAATGAAACATTGAAGAGTTGCGACCAAATTGTGTTCATCGTGCTTGATGGTTGCAGCATACACACTAATCAGTTATTGTTTAAAACACCCAATTATCATGTGATCAGCGCAATAATATAATGTACAACTTGTAGTTTAGTCCAGTTACTTGGATTAAATTGGATACAATGTACAGAGAGGGAATTCTCAAGCACAGCCTTTCTTTACCATTTTTCCCTTAGTCATAGCTCCTAAACTGTGTGCCAGTCATTGCCCACACCCTCCCCCTGCAGCGTGCTGACTGGCATTAGACTTGCCTCCCCAGTGAGTTTAATGCTTGTCAGTGCACTGGATTTGCAGTAGAATGGCCTCTGTCCCTGCAACGTTCTGATTAGACTCTCTACAGGATGATCTCCCTGCAGCTCTTCTGTAATACGTCTAATGCTGATCATCGTGTTGTCCTGTGTGCTGACCTGCATTACACTTTCAGATATCATTTGGAGAGAGATATAATTTATTTTACATTGTGACATTATTCTGTCCTGACCTAAATACTTTTTACGTTGTTTTGACCCAACTGCTTAAAATTGGGACGGCTCAGTAATTACATTGGCTTAGGGGGTTCCTTTATAAAATTAGATTGAGACCCAAAGGGTGACCTAAGGCAAAAGTAACTTTATACTGCACATTAGTTTTCCATAATCTATTAAAGTGCTTCTCCGAACCTGCTTTTCATTTACTGTTGCTGCCTTCTGTCATGCTGCTCTGTAAGTTCCTCCACACTACCTGACCTGATGATGGGGTGACCTTAGGTGGTGTCAGCATAGCACTTCTTGGAACGGAATGCAGTGCAGCTATAAAGGGCACAGGCTCAACACCAGACCCATTCCTACTAATGCACAGTCCACAGAACCCACCAGAAACTCTTCAGAGAGGTTGAGAGGTGCCATGCAGCATCAAGGAGTTGGGGGATCAACTTTGTTGCCCACTAATCGGTAATGAGGGGTGTGGCAGTGGTGAATAATGAAATCTACAGAAAGGAATTCATTGTAGGGTTGGATGGAGAATGAAATAAGAAGTAGAAATATCAAGACTGCTGTTATTGGGTTGACTGTGCGTACATGTGATTTCAGACAATGCATGCTTGCCTATTGTTTGTGTTTGCCTGGTAATAGAATATTTCTGTAATGTCTTGGCTAATAAATGAATATTTCAGAGGATATTTAAAAAAAAAAAAAATATGCAAATAATGGCTAATATAATACACATTTAAAATAAGAAAAGCAGTGAATGAATGTATGATGGCATTAGGTGGGATCTGTACAGCGTGCTTGCATTTGCGACTGATGATGCATCTGTTTTGTGTGCTTTTAACAACAAATTGTGTCTAAATTGATCACAATTCTGAATCATCCCCAAAATGTACATCTCCTAGAAAGGTATTTTGTTTTTTTTTCCTATACGCTGCAGAATTACCAAGCTTCATTATTTCAAACAGGGCTTCCTTTTGGCTGCCTTGTGCTTTGCAGATTGGCAGCACTGCACAGATGAATCAATAAATGATGTAGAGGAGGAGACCAGCTAATTAAATGAAAGAACAGTTGTCCTAGCAAATTTAGGAAGTGATCTCTGCTCATGCTCCATATTGCACCATTAAATCCCGCAGAATAAGATGTAGCACAACGTAATGTATTTCCCGAATGTTGACGTGTTGTAGAGGCCAGTAATCAGCAATCAATGTCCTTGCAACTTTACAGGATTATGTTGACATAGTTCATTCTCTTTATAGTTACTAGAGTAGACACAGAGGTTAATTGGGACATGTGCTTAAAAACACTAATCAATTGTGGTGCTAGCAAAATAGACTAACCCTTCTGCAATTATTAAAGCATGCCATGAACAAACATATAATAAAAATGGTTTAGTCTTAAACTGATTATAAGAATCCTCCCACTGTCTGCTTGGCAGAAACACTGTCTGGGAAATTGAACTGAGAAGGGCTATGCTAGATGAGGTGTAAGTTCATTTCCATTTATCGTGCTTTGCACAAATTTATATTTACACTATTCATTAGGAAGCTGTCTGACCTTATACTCTCTACTATGCCTCATCATTGTAGGCGGGCAAGCCCCCTCCGAGCAACTCAGCTTTTATGTTTTATACAGTGCAATAACGGGGCATATAGGCATATTGTGAACATTTTGGTAATGCTATAAATAAAGAGCCATTTTGGTACCTGACCAATCTGGTGCCATAGGAAGCTCTTCAGCTGGTGGCCCTTAAATGTATTTTTTTTATTTTTTATCCCAACACATTCTGTAATAACAAAATATACACACTTTCAGTATTTCAGCCTCTGTTTTTTGCTCTACTAGGGCACCATACTACAAATTATGTAAAACTTTTAAGAACTGACATAACTTGCCCCTCCCGTTTTCCCTATTATTTTAGTTAGTTACTCCGATTTACACATAAAGCTATTTGGCCTCTGTACTCTGTAGCCCCTCTTCCCTGTTCTCACTCTCCCACTGTACGGCCTGTCTCTCTAATCCCCTCTCCCTTCTGATCCCTATAGCCTCCCATACTTCCTGGGCTGTAGCCTTCTATATCCCTCCATACTCACAGCTTTTATAGCTCCCCATACCCCCTAGTGTCTCTCCTCCTTTCTGTTTTGAATTGATGTTTTAGATATTTATATGTTTGTGTATAATAGTAAAAATGTAGACCTCACTTTACTCTTTTCTGTAGGAAGTCAGCAGTGTCAGTTCTGGTAACCTGTGCATTGTCGCCAAGGTGTAGAGGCTTTTAAGGTGCTGCTTTGTCACTGCCTGTCATACAGCATGACATGCAGAACCACAGTAGTGCTGGGACGAGCACAAAGGAGCCAAGAGACTGTGTTTGTAGCCTGGCAAATCTCTGTTTCACCTCCAGCGAAGCAACATTACATTTATTATTTTATTTTTATTTATCAACAGATTTTTATATTGCGCCATCATGTTATGTAGCGTTTACAATTTTAACCATCACTAAAATATGACTGGGTAGTAACAAACAGACTGGGGGGGGATTGATACATAAGGGCAAGTGATATATATCACACAATGGTATGTATGGTATAAGCATAGTTCCCGATTCTCCCGAAATGTCCGGGAGACTCCCGAAATTTGGGCAGATCTTCCGCAAGAGACTTGAGGTTCTGGTTTTCCATGAAACCACAGCCTCAAGTCCTGCCACCCTGCCTGGCAACACTAGGGACAGGGAGGGACTTGATGACGCAATTTGCATCAAGACCCACCTCCATCCCTATGAAACCCCGAAAGAGGTAATTGATGGTCAGGGACGGGGCTTAATGATGTGATTTGCATAAACCACACCGTTAAGTCCCGCCTCCTGCATGCATCTATGGCCTCCCTCTGTGTCTAAGCCTTTAAAAGTCGGCAACCCTGGGTATAAGTGCTCAGTGTTCTGTATGATCCAATCCCACAGCAGTGTTAGGACAGAGGGTAGTGTTCAAGTTTGTGTTAATCATGAAACAAAGAAAAACTGGATAGCTCAGTGTCAGGATATAATCAGATATTATGTGTACAAATTAAATATCTGTATATAGCGTGACCTCTGTTTGGCCAGGGTCTGGTGAATAAATGTTAGAAGTGGCTGAGAAATTTGGTAAGCTTGTCTGAAGAGGTGAGTATGAAAGGGGTGCATGAAAGTTTGAAGAGCAGAGGATAGTCTTAGGGCAAAGAAGGTTATTCCAGAGACTGGGTGCAGCCTGGGAGAAGTCCTGAAACCGGGAAACTGAGTATTTGTTTAGTGTAAAGGGGAGCTGTATGTCCTGTAAAGATCTGAGAGAGTGAGCTGGGATATATCTTGAGATGAGTGAGGAAATGCATGTGGGTGCAGTCTTTGTGATGACTTTGAAGGTTTGCAAAGGTTTTTGTATTTGGTTTCCTGTATTACGAAATTAGTAGAGACTGCCAGAGTGGAGCAGCTCTAGAAGAATGTTTTACGAAGAAAATCAGTCTAGCTGCTGTATGCAATAAAGACTATAGAGGGGTTATTTTATAATATGGGAGTCCAATAAGGACAGCATTGCAATAATCAATGCGGGAGATGATTAGTGCATGAATGAGAATTTTGTGAGATATTTGCATATTCTGGAAATGTATTTCTAGATGTATGTAGCAGAATAAAAAAAAAAACAATTGTATGTGAGCTATAAAGGACAGTTTAAAGTCAAAGGTAACACATAGGAAGAGGCAGAAAGCGATTGGGGATTGACCAGGTGCAGAGCTTAAGTAGCACTGAGAGAGTCTTCTCCCTTACAGTCACACTGTCAAGGAGAGATGTCAAGAGTCAGTGCTACTGATGTGCTCAGGGCCATTGCTGTATGTGCTGCAGGTGGAGTGCTGGCTGTAAAGACAATCTCCCCACTTCTCAGCTGATAGCACCATCAGTATCACCAGCTGCACTCAGATGTAATTGCTGAAAAACGACCTTTCTTTAAAATGAAGATACTTAATGTTTTCTTTTGTTAGAAATATTTCCAGTACAGAAGTCTGTGTTGGGAGGATCCAGGTCTGTACTAGAAGTAGAGTGTGTTCACAGGCACCCAAGCATTATGAGTAGAAAATGAGAATCTTTATTCATTTTTCAGAACGGTCTGAGATTGAGTGGATTTTCTTTCCACGTATGGCCACCATGATTGTTTTTAGACTGTGAAAGGAACCTGTGGAATCTGGATAAAATAGATCAAAGTACACTGCAGTGTAATCTGATATGATTGTCCATTTAAGTTGAGATTTATGGAAGATAAAAATTAAGATTTAAAATGAAAATAAACCAAATAATTAAAATTCAATAGCTACCAATGTCTATAAACTCAATAAAAAAATATTGCATTTAATCTGGATTTTCTATATAACTGTTGAAAAGATGAGAATAATAATAATCCTCCCTCATTATGATCTTTTTGACGCCTTTGAATAATATGCAGTTTTTATCTTCCATATTGAATTATTTCTTTACATTTCATCACAAACCTTGTCAATGTCTGGACAATGGAAGCTAGTGAATACCAATTAATTGTAAATGTGATTAAACTCCTTTTTTCCCTTAATATTGTAAAAAAAATAAAAAAAAAAAATGTTATGCATGCATGAATATTTTATATGACTTTCTCGACAACAAATGTGGTGATCATTAGGTGCTAACAATTATTATTGTTGATATAGTTTTATTTATTTATTAACAGGTTTTTATATATCACTATTTTATCGCTATTATCGCAGATTATGTAGCGCTTTACAGAGAATATATCCCGTTCATCAGTCCATGCCCCTTTGGAGCTACATACAAAGGTCCCTAACACACACGAACATAGACATTAGGGTTCATTTATTCATTATGTCTTATAAAGTCCTGACTGTGGGTCTAATTTTATTTTTTACCATTCTAATTAGTGTGATTGATTCCATTATTATAGTATGCAATTAGAACAAACATAGTGGGTAATGACAACCCGTTTTCCCTATCCCTGTTACTCCCACATCCTCTTATAAACCAATAAGTGGATGGTAAGATCTAGATCAGAGAAAAGCAAGTCCACATCAGCTGTAAGTCCACATACATCCATATACAAGTATTGTAAAGCAGTGTTCCCCAACCTCAGTCTTCAGGGACCACTAACAGTCCATATTTTCTAGGTTTCCTTAAAGAGTCACAAGTGATATAATGAGCAGCACCTGTGGCGCTTTTAAAATGTGACAGTTAGTAATGAACACACCTGTGCTCCTGCAGTGAGACCTGGAAAACATGTACTGTTAGTGGTCCCTGAGGACTGAGGTTGGGGAAAACTGTTGTAAAGAACACTGTTGTGATGTATTGATCTTTTTACCTAACAAATGGATATGATGCATGGTTTTGCAAGCAGCCATGTGTCCTGCACATCTCATAAAGCATGGGGGCTTTAGGAACTTGAAATTATAATACAAGCTCCATTTGCGACATGTTTGCTCAAAATATAATGTAATATTTTATTTTTTAAACACCATAAAACAGGATAAAGAAAAGTATTTTCATTTTCTCAGTTTCTTCAAGGAATTGTTTATGATCCCAGATCCGTGCTTGCCAACATAGGCAGCTTCATGCATCTTTTATCTCCAAACGCATTTCAGTCCCTGAACATTTTCTTTATTAGCTCTTATATGTGATAGTGGATGGATTGTAAGATTGTACAAAGTATAGATTAAATCTGAACACATGGGAACAGAAGATGATAAAAACCCCTTCTTCTCTACCCTCTGTTTCCATGTCTGCTCTCTCTGCCTTTACATGTGCTCTGTTTAAACGCACATATGACCTAAAGATATAATTATTATTATTATTATCGTTCATTTATAAGGTGCCACAAGGTGTCCGCAGCGCCATACAAAATACAACAACAAAATACGGTACATACATACATACAGGGTAGGGAGGGATGGATACATGACCATTGCATCTCAACATATGCTTCTTTAATGTCCACCAGATGCTTCTTACACCTCCACTCTTTATCTTTGTCTGGAGCCTGCAGATACAAAAGGAAGATCACAATGTATTCTGTCCTCTGCCTTCCCTCATTAGGTGCGCTTACTTGTGGATCGTACCAGCATTGGGAGAATGTAGCCAGGATAAGTAAATCTAAATCTAAAGTCATTACACCTTCGTACACAATGTAAATATGCAATATCCTTTTATACATGTGGCAATTACTACAAACTTTATTCCATTAAGTGGGTTCAAACTGCATACAAACTGTTTCCATATGTTGCAAACCATATGAGAGCATAGAGGTGTTAACTAGCCCAATTCTAAATATTAGTTAAAAAATGAAGCAGTAAAAACTAAGTATTTGTGTGCAGTAAGCGAAAGCGAATTATTTTTCTTGCATGCAAAAAATATAAGTAATCCCACTTAGAATCAACAGGGTTTTGCCCAGGTGTAAATTTTCACCCGCTTTCCCCTTATTTTCCAATTTTGGATCAGGTCCTAAATGAACCATATTTCTGAGTCTTTCATAAATACATCTCTGTTCTTCAGACACAATATAGGTAAAGCTCTTAACACTATGAACCAGGAGAGGATTGATCATTTATCTCTCCGACTTGATGTTTCATATCCAACTATGAACTAGGTTTATGACAAGCACAAAAAGGGTTTCGTGCTATATAAACATTATTTTAAAACGTTTCCATTAATTTCCTGTGTTGTGTTTGAGGCATGAATATATTCTAATAATTGTTCTCAATCTGACCACACACCTATCTCCATGGTTCATTTTAGATCTCAAATTGCTAAAGTAATTGGATCTATAAATGATCTTAGTGGTTCTCAACCTTTTGGTGTATAGGCTGACCATTATAAAAAAAAAGTCAGTTACCAATCTCCTGTCCTGATCAGCCTCCCCATAATTATTTTTATTTCACTATCCCTCACACAACTCTCACTAGGGTCCTGTAAGGAGCACTTCAACACAAAAAGGTGAACGGTTTTACAGATGGTTTTTAGAATGAGTTTTGCAATATACAATACAATATACAATAGAACTCTTAAGTGCAAAGCACTTCCTTCTGACTTCCTGCCTATTCATTTTTCTTGTTCTGCCTGCTCAGAAATACTCACATTTATAGCTCACGGTGGTGTGAAATGTATTAGACACGGTTTATCAGAAATGAATGTTTTTCTTTTGTGGCATGCCCTGCACGATTAGTGCATTACTGAGGGGCAATTAGTTTGGAGTGGGTCTAAATCAAGAAACTTAGGCATTAAAAACCATATTGTGTTGACTTTAGCTTCTTTCATCAAAAAGGGCCGTGACCTTCAAAATAATAAATTATTGATCTTTACTAGGAACATTAACATTCTCTGATGTTATGCGATGTTTGCAAGCTACGTGCTACTATATTGCAACCAGTTTGGAACCTTGTGTGTCCTTAGTCTGCAGGGGGAATTAATTTAATTGTATTCTTTGCATGCAGGGATATATCTTTGAATTGCTTACTGCACACAGATACTGACCAGCTTTACTATTACACTGTTATTTAGACTTGGGCTGGGAAATATCACCTCTCAACACTAGTACTGTTTGCAACAGATGAAATATGACTCCCCTGCAATCAACATGGTTTAGCCCAGGAGTGACTTTAAGTTCTTATTTTAAGAAGATTCTTAAGTGTGAATCAGGTACAATAATACTTAATATATTGGAGGTGTGTATTTTGCCTTTGAATTGGAATATTACCAATGGGAGGTCATAGCCTTCTGTGGGACTTTAACGCTGTGTGTATGTATTCTTTCCTTTTAGAAGGGCCTGAATGTTACATATATTTGCACGTTTTATCTTTTAAAACTAATCATACTTCCAAACACGACTTTATTTTAAAGATATGCAAAACAATAAATACCAAAAAGAATCATAAACCGCTTATAACAAACTTCCAATCCTTACACTGTTGAATAGAATGTTTGAAAAAGCAATAAAGTTAATTATTCTCTTTTTATGTTAAAAAAAAACTACCTCTCGATAGTTGTGTGTATTGCATTGTTACATTATTTTAGTGCCTGACATGCTGGAACTGTGTAGCTGTTCTGTTTAATGTCTGTGGTTTCTGAAGATAAACTTTTATTTAAGTAGCTAATTCCAGAACAATTAACGAGAGATTTCCTGTGTGTTGCATGTTTTGTTCAGATAATATGGGAGGAAGAAGAAAGTTAAAGGGTGCATTGAAATTGATTTTATTTATAGTCTGCAAATGTGCTATAATAAGACCTCCTACAACTGCTTGTGTGAACAGATCAATTAAAATATGTAAAAAAATAAATTAAAAAAAATGTTGCGTATACATGAGTGGAGTGTGCTCTGCATTATCTACTCCAATGGGTATGGCTTTGACATCAGCACTAGGCTGAGTAACTGAGCATGTGCAGTAATGCTGCCCTTTTAGCTCTGTATATAAAGCACTGCACTGAGGTTCAGAGCTAAGTGTGTGGTTGAGAGTGTACAGTTACTGGCAGTCTGTTACCAGTGTATGCTATTTACACCATATACAAGGGACCTATTAAGCTCGATGGAAACATTGTACATCATACCTGCTAGGTCCTGCCAAAATCACCCTATTTTTTTTCCACATAGGTGGTAAACATGACCATTGGGATGTGGGTGATGTGTTTCGCGACCAATTGCATGCTGCATTGCGCATGCATGATCTGCAAATACTAAAAAAAAACACACACAAAAAAAACAACAAAACCCCAAAAAACGCTTAATAAATAATTTTTAAAAAGTCTTCTATTGGTGCGCTACAGGTCACAGCAAGCCCAGGCTGCCATTAAAAGCTATAGGGTATGCTGGCACTTGTAGTACTCCAAGCACCAGCATGTCAATGGCTGCCAGGGCAAGCTGGCACATGTGGAAACATAACTGCCAGCATGCCTTTGCATCTGGGCCTGTTGTGGTCTGTAGTGGCCCTACAAAATATAAAGGTAGGCACAATACATTAATAAATTCATAAATAAATAAACCGTCTTATAATTAGCAACTGGATCTCATCTGTAAGGTCCGGTCTTGTAAGCTTTTAATCTGAAAAAAATAATGGTTTGTTAAAAATAAACCAAAAAAACAAAAACAATAAAACACAGGTCTTGCAAGCAAGATTTCTCTCTGAAAAATGAGAAATCTGCTGGACATGAGGTCTATTTATAAGCTGGGACAGTGTGGGAAAAGTCCCAGACGCTTTCATTGGAAGTCTGGATCCTATCTGGATGGTATGATCACATGAGAAGGACATAGAAGGGGGACTATCTTGAATGCTGCATGCACTGATATGTATCAGAGCTAGTGTATGCATTGGTGCATGTGCATGTGCATGCATTGGTGCCCTTGTAGAACGGTTTATCTCACACCCTACTGTAACTATCTTTGTTCTGCTCTGAGGAACATTTTCGTTGCTGCAGATTGTAGTGGCCCTGCCTACTTTATCTGTTTCACTTATTGCTGTATATAAAAAGCTACAATTAAA
This sequence comes from Limnodynastes dumerilii, assembly GCA_011038615.1. Classification (NCBI taxonomy): domain Eukaryota; kingdom Metazoa; phylum Chordata; class Amphibia; order Anura; family Limnodynastidae; genus Limnodynastes; species Limnodynastes dumerilii. The sequence goes on from WWET01000009.1 coordinate 1,309,803, forward strand.
ACAGTAGGAGAAACACTGCTATGACAAACACTTGTACAAGGAAGTTGCTTACTCTAAGCCTGTATAACTTTAAACAACTTGAACTCTGTGGGGCTGATTCAGAGTTTGGGAGTAAGGGCAAAACAGGTGTAAGTGTACAGCTCGGCTAAACCATTTTGCAATTTTAAACCTTTTGTATGCAGGGAAAATACTTTACTTTTGCACGTAGAACTCAAATGCTGTATAGCTTTATGTTTAATCTATAAAATGGAGTTGAGCTACGAAACTTTACCTAATTGTAATTCTGCTTTCACAGTTTAAATTTTTCCTCCTTGCAGATCAACATGGCATTGCTCAGTGCTACACTTGCTCCTAAAAAAAAAAAGTGTAAGTGCAGCTCTGAATCAGCTCCTATACATTTTAAGCTTTTTTGTGTTGGAAGTGGCAGTATGTAAACCTAGTTACATACAAATCTACTCAATACACTTTTTACAAGGCCTGTTTTCAACTTAACTACAATGTGGTTGCAGAGAATTAAGGCCATTATTCGTTAACCACAAAACCTCTTTGAAATCTATCCAGTGAATAGACATGTTCAATTACATACCACAATGATAGGCTGTAATATATTATTATTTATTATTAATATTAAAAGGGTGCTGTACAAAGGCAATAGTTACATTTGCAATACAATTAAAAGACAGGGTACAATTTCAAATAAATAAGTAATACAACACAAGTATAACCAAAAAAAGAAAATATAGTATAAAAATAGCAGAACAATATGTATGGAGAATAAAGATGCAGAATATAAGGAGAGAGATAAGACTGTAGAGAGAAAAGGTGGGAGTTAATGAGGACAAGGTAGAGGGGTGGTGATAGGAGGGAGGAGGACCCTGCTTATAAGAGCTAACATGCTAAGTGGGAGTGGTGAAAAAACAGGAGACACAAGGATGAACATGGGGAGCGGAGGTAAAGTTAGGTGGAGGCAGGGTAGGCTAGCCTGAAGAAGTTGGTTTTGAGTGCGTGTATGAAGGATTGGAGGGTGTTGGATAGCTTGAGAGAAGTCTTGGATGTTGGAGTTGAGGCGACAGTCACCAGCAGACCGGAGAAGTCAGGCAGGAGTGCGGATGGAGATAAGGGAGGAGAGGTAGGGAGCGCTGGAGGAGGAGAGAACCTTGTAACTTGTGGTAAGGAGCTTGAAGAGAATTCTGAGAAGGACAGGAAGCCAGTGTAGTGATAGACAGAGAGGTGAGGTGGGGGCAGTGCGTTTGGAGAGGAGGAAGAGTCTGACTGTGGCATTAAGTATGGATTGTAGGCAAGCGAGCCGGACCAGAAGGAGGCCAGCGAGGAAAGAGTTGCGGTAGTCGAGACATAGATAACGAGAGAGTGAACAAGCGTTTTGATGGCATCTGTGGTTAAAAAGGGTCTTCTGCGAGCTATGTTGCAAAGGTAAAAGCGACAGGACAGTGATAGTGCATGTATGTGGTTGGTGAAGGATGATGCCCAGGCAGCAGGCTTGAGTGGAGTAGGAGATGGTTGAGTCGCTGATAGAAAATAGTAGAGGTTGAGTGGATAAGTGAAGGAGGGAAGACTACAATTTCCGTTTAGTCCATGTTGAGCTTCACAAAGCACGCCATGGGACATCTATAAGGAGAAGGCCAGGAGGCAATCAGATACTTTGGACAGGAGAGAGAGATTTGAGTGTTATCGGAATAGAGGTGTTCATGAAAGCTAAAGGAGCTGATGAGGTCACCCAGAGAGGAGGAACACCAAGGGGAAGAGCAGTCTTAGGGGAGGAAGACTTTAGGGTAACGTCTGATGTGATGTCTCAGCAGATTGGTCTATGTAGAACAAATCTTTTGATAAAATGTTTGTCAGATTGTAGTCAGAAGTCTGGTGACTCAATTCAGTATAAACTATGCAAGCGTTAGAGGCAAGGACACTGCATCACGCTGCCTCATATGTATGGGGGATATTAAATATGCAAGCTATTTTATTACAGCAATTCTCCTTTTTTTCCCCCTTTCTAGCCTAACCTAAGCAGTGTATATGGAAACTGAGCCCCCAAGTCATCTAATAAAGAGTGTACTAACCATTCATTAAGGAGCCATTATTTGTTTTACGCATAATAACAGGATGCGGTTACTGGTCCAGCCAGCCCTATTTCACAAATCATAGACGCCAGCTGAATGGCCATTGTATCTTTGTTTGAAAATAGTACATTGAAAATGGCTATTGGTAACGGGTAACATTTCCAGTTTGGAATATCTACAGGCTGCGGCGGGTAAAAGGTTAGGGTTAGGAATGAAGAAGGGGAAGGTTAGGCTGCAGGAAATGAAGGGTTAGAGTTAGGAAGGGGTTAAAGGTAGGGTTAGATAAAAACACTTTTATTTTGGCAAATGACTCTCTGTGATTCCAGGAGTCGTATCACCGCTGCTGTCTACAAAGGAGATTGCTGGCAGTCTACATTCAGCTGCAGAAAATGAAGATAATTGTACCGGCAAACTACATGCTTCTATTACTACGTAATGGGTAACCTTAAACACACACAGGCTGCTGGGGAGTCACATTTCTTTCAATATTGGTAAAAAGTGCAACAATATATTTTTGTTTAAAAAAATATATTTAATCCTGAAAGATATCAGTGTGCCACCATACTTTCAGACATCTTAAACAGTTATTCCAGTAGCAAAATACAGTAAGTTTTGTCTTTACCTGTTCCACAAAGGGACATGTAGATGACATTTGGTGGGTTGGGGGTCACATGGCCAGGTCCAAAAGCATGACGCAACTCCGCAGTATGAATGTATGAATGCCGTCATGCATTCCATTTTACATGTACATTCGTGTACCTGTGGGGAAGGAAGGTGGAGCTTGGTGGCTGCGTATTTTGCACGTAGAATTGAAGGTTTTTGGCAGGCGTTGGCCATTCTTTTGCACATGATAGAACAGAAGAAAACTGGAAACTTACACAAAGAAGCTCATCCACTCCCTGCATATTTCACAGACTGGGGGACCGTGTCCAATATGTTTTTATCTATCCTAAAAATAGAGGATGGGCACAAAATTTTGGGCATGAATATTGTTTGTGTTCTACGTAAAAGGAAATATAGTGAATCATTGGGTCCCAGTGACCAAGTCCATAATTCAAGGTAGTTGTAAGGACTGATTCTTTCACCAAAGAAAGTAAATTCTGAGAACATGACAATTACAACATTTAGATTAATTGAACCAAGTAAAAAGTAATACTTCTGTGAAATGACAGAGCAGCTCTGGTAGCTCATAAAAAGATCACCTTGTCAACTGCTTAACAGTGTAATTAGGGCCCTGGAACTTAATCATGGACTAACTATAGGTGTCTAATAAAAAAAAAAAGACATCAATTACCTGAATGTAATCCTCACAGCATGTATTCAGTCATTATTTCATTGTGCTCTGGGGAGGAATGAGCTTGTGATCCAACAAAGCGTCCCAGCTGGGCCCTTCTAACAGGCTATTATTACAGCAAATGAGCTAGTAACTGTTTCTCAGGTGATGAGAACCTTTCAATGTGCCGTCTATTTTTATACCTGCTTCTGTATTACTACATTTCGATTTTCTTTTTATATTGTATTCTCCAGCAGTGCTTGTAATGATAGTACACCGTAGAGATGTCATCTTGTCAGGTGTATTTTCTAAGTGAGCTGCTTTATAGTCTACAAATTATTAGTGCTTTTGTTTTTTCTCTTTTTTAGTACACGCTAAAGTTGAAGCAGCCAATTTGTAGGCTGAACTAATCAAAGATCATGAAAATGTGCCATCCCCTGGTTGTTAGGCAACATCCTTTTATAATAATTGTTTAAGCGCAAAAAAATGGTTGCCCTCATATCTGAATAACAGGTGTGCTTTATATTTTCTTTTTCAGGCATATCGCTTAATTGTTTTATTATTGTGTAGAGAATGTTAACATGTAGATGTTTGCCATAGAGATAGCTGCATATTACCAAAACAACTTCTCTTCCTATGCTTAATGTGTTTTAATCCCCAAAGCAAAATTTAGGCCTGTGCAAAAACTCATAGTTTTATGTTCTGTTATTATTTTTAAGTGTTGTGTTCTTCTGTTTTATCTGCTAATCCACTAGGCTGCCTTTATGCCACTGTTATTGCTAAATAAAAAAATAATAGGTAGATATGTAGAAAACTATGTAGATGAAAATAAAAAATATAGAATGAAAATAAACCCAATGTAATATTTTCTAAATTATCTAATATTTTAGAAATTTGTGTTTTATTTACTTGTAGGTTATATAATAAATAATTGCAGGGAGTAAGTATGCTTTATGTGTTTTAATTGTATAGAAAATTACACTTTTTCGTGTGTCTGCATTGATACACCGTTTATAGTTAGTGGTGTCTCTGTAGATTTTTTGTTTTGTTTGTTTTCTTCGTATGTGTCTTTTTCTTTACAAATTGCAGGTATTGTTATATGGATTATTGCGTAATTAACACGACTCACAAGTTAAATCTGCTCTACTTGGTTATTTATACTTAACAAAAAAATTACCAAGCTAATATTTATTGCTGCTACCATGACAATTACTAGATATTGTATGTATCTATCTGATGTAAAAATTTGTTATTTAACAATGAAATGAATAGTCATGAAAAGTTGGATAATATGTCTTAATAGAAAATAGACCATTTGATAATTGTTAAAGTTATCAATTTGTCTGCCCGAGTGCAGTCATCCACAGGTTGCTAGGTCATCACTAAGCTTCAGTAGACAGCATAGGAGTCTGCTTTGAACACTTAATTGGTTAATTGTTACGTAAGACTATTTAGGTCTTAGGCCAATTGGTCTCCATTTCCTGGTAGGTCACACATCTACCAACCAATATTCTAAATAATGATGTCTGGGCCAGCACAGTCTTGAACACTTATGTCTCACAACGCTGAGCCAGAGAGTTTGTGTGTGCTTATCTGTGTGGAGTTTGTAGTTCTTCCCGTGTCTGCAAGGAATTCCCCCGGTTTCCTCCCATACTCCACAAAAATAAAAACATGCTGTTAGGTTAATTGACTGCTGAATAAATTAGCCTGTGTGTGTGTGTGTGTCTGTGTGTGTGTATAATCTTTTGGGTTACAATATGATCCACCAAAACTTTGGGTCATTTGCCATTATTTTGAACCTTTTAGCAATTAAAACAACTTTTTGGTCAGCACAAGTGTTTTTTTTCTAAAGGTTTTTATTGCAATAGTTTTCTTAATTTACGTAAATCAGTGTTGATCCGTTTTCTAATGTTTAAAAGACAATAAAATGTCTTTCATATAGATTAACCTGTGTTTTGACTTCATCATTTTATGATTTTTGTTTAATGTTTATTGGAGTAAGCACTATTTCTGTTTTTTTCCCCATTTGTTTTAATGTCTAATGTCTTTAATGGAACTTTATCAAGAATATGGAAATCCCTGAGAATTTCAGTACTCTTGCCCTGGTCTGTGTTGAACCCTTTGGTTGTGTTTTTCTGGGTATTTTCCACCATGGTTGGAATGTCATGCACAGTGTCTACAATTGCATAGTTTGTGGGCAGTGAGATATAAGGGGCCTTATGCAGAGCTCCGGCCACATTGCATATGCGACCGGAGTTTTCCGATATGAGCTACTTCGCATGCGCAGTAATTTTGTTACAACATCTACGTTACTTGTTGCAGGGTAGATTGTGTCTACGCGGTCTTAAAGACCACGTAGTAGCTCATATCGGAAAACTCCGGCCGCATATGGCCCAAAGATCACTAACACAGCTTTGCACCCCCCCATTTCTTTCTCTCCTTGGTTATATATGGTTACACATACACACACATGAACACTCAAACATTTATATATGTATATTATAATAATAATAATAATAATGTATTATTTATTTCACCACCAGGACCGATGTATCCAGGAAAATCGACCTTGTGGGACCAGCATTGCTTCCACTTCACTGATCTGAAGCTGTAACTAGTAGATTCACCTTCTTTAATGGTAAGTAAACCCCAGTCAACGTGTTCTTGAAATATAAGATTCTTGTATAAGGAAGTGATCCCTGTCTTTTTATATCTGTTGAGTCTCAGAAGTTGATTTCCCAACACTGCAGTGATACGTGACGCCAAACTTCTGATATAAGGCATTTTCTGACCTCTCTTCTAAGTAAATTGATTCCATCTCTGGAAGTGGCTGATAAAGTACTGCTTCTTGCAGAAAATTACCTTTTATTCACAAAGCACTTCACAATATTTCCCCAAATCCTGGCTGAATTAAGTCTCTCCATCACACATCAGTGAGCATTAGCTAGATTCATTGCTTGTAATATCCCTTTTATTATCGTGGCCAGACGTTTTACCTCAGCAACTGCATTATGCTTTGTAATAAAGAAAGAGATAGCCATGGTTTTATGATTTGTAGGAATCAACCGTTAAAGCAACTAATATATTAAATTATCTGTCCGGATCAGAGTGGCCAATGTTTAATATTATGCAAAATTCGATCAGTGTTCTCTGTTTCAGAGTTGGGCTATTCAACAGGGTAATAAATCCAGTAGTGCCACTATTAGTTGGCCAATTGCTGGTTCCTTTTTGTAGCGATGTTACACTTTTTTCCTTTCTTAAATCTGATGCAGAACATGTAGGTCACCAAATCAGTACAGACACAGTGACAGGGGATACTGAAATAGAAATACAGACAAGGCAATGCATCCAGAAGTAAGAAGGGGAAATGTTATTACAGAGGGGAAAGGAAATAATGTGCCTTAATGGGATGGCCAGATTTCTGTCCATGTCAGTAGTGGATCTGTCACTTGGCATGTGAGGCATCATGGCAAGTGGGCCAACCTGTTCTTTGTTTTATTTCTTTATGTTGAAGTAGTACATCTGTATGTGAGGTGCCACAAAGCTGCACCACTTCAAAATGTAGCAGGGCAGCTGCCGACACAGACATTGACCCCTGCCAATAAAGTTCATCAGCAGTGGACCAGGCAATTTCTGTGGCTGCAAGCACTGTGTGTAAGCAGCTAGGGAAGTGGTTGTCTGACCTTTGCAGACATGACGTCAAGTGCTCGGAGCCTCTCTGCCAGAAGCTGCCGATAGTGGGGTCAGGCAACAACACAGAGACGAAGAAGAACAAATAAGTTAGTGATATATGAAGGGGGGGTGGTAATACCTTTATTACGATGGATAATTTGAGCACAGTTTAGGATGATGATGATGAAATGTTATCATAATGATAGAGAGCCTTATTATGGGGAATAGTTTGAACACAATGAACCGGATTCACAACCCTGTAATTTTTCACATACATGCCTAATTTTAACGCAATCTATGTAAGGAACCGCTACGTAGATTGCGTAAAATAGTTTCTACGCATGTGTAGTAGCTAGAATTGTAAAATTAGGCACGTATGTGAAAAAATACGGGGTTGTGAATCCAGTCCAGTGTCTTGGATGTTTGTTAACATCACTGTTTGTCTTTCATAATCTGTTTTATTCAGTTTCCTACTTGTAACATCTTCTGTAGTTCATTAAGTAGCTAAGTTGGCTCAAGTCTAACTGACCTCTCCCTTGCAGATGGTTTCTTCACATATCCAGATCCTGACTACTTCTAAGTCTCCAGTGAGACATTCCAGAACATGAATCATAACAAATTCCCACCTCTGCCAACTGCGACAGTTACACATAGCTCTAAAAGCTTTCTTTCCAAGATATATATGCAAAATCAATCAGTCACCACTAAATAGTGACCCAGGGGCACATGTTAAACTTTAAATATGATTGTTTAAGGATAATTACAACACAAAAACAATTCTAAATCTATTCCTTCCAGGGAACACTTTTGTAGAGACATTAACAATGTATTATGTTCTTGTTTTTGGAGAAAGGAACAACTTAATTCACTACAATGAGAGCGTAAGCGTCCCCATGTATTCATAAGCTGCCCATAACCTGTGGGGGGTTTAAGTAGTTGGGCATCTATAAAACACATACAAGAAAGAGTCCTCTCCTGACCAAATTGGTTATAAAGGAACAAATGGCCACTAACACAGTGAACTTTTGCTACAAAACATATAGCAAAAGATACTCCTTGTATCACCACCCCATAGGTGTAATACTTGCTGCGGTGCCAACGTGATGAAGGATCCAATAGCAAATGAAAAACGGGCACTCTGCAGACTGTCTTGTAAATAAAACTATTCACTTTTTAAGCAGTCCATTTAAAACATATCCAACGTTTCAGAGACCTTAGTCTCTTTGAATGTAGCTGGTTATAAAACTTTGCAATTGCTTGTCAAAAATCTAAAGTCTTTTGCAATATCAATATAAAAAATATAAAATCTAAAATAAAAACCTAGAAAGTAACAAAGAGAATAATTTAGACACCTCACAGTGGCTCTTCTTTCCTATCTCTCCCTCAGTCAGCTGTAATTGCACGATTCTCTCAGATATTAATCCTCCATTCCGTGGTTAAAGCAAAAGAATAAGAGTGGATGGCAAGGTGCCATCAATGCGCATTTCACTCCGCTTTATCAGGGCATGAGGTGCTGGTAACTGTGTGTGTGGTTTTTAATTATATGTCCTCCATTCAGAACGCTCTTTACAGTAAAATGAGAGAAATGCACAATAGTAGTAATAAGTATCTTGTGTGTGTGTCTCTCTATCTCTCTCTCTTTCTCTCTCTCTCATTGAGGCAGTTTTGTTTATTTGTATCTGATTGCTATATGCCTGAATTATTCAGGATTTTTTTTTTTACCTCTGATAATTCCATCCTCCTTATTCTTCATTAATGACCGAAACATCCCCTCCCTAATAACGTTGAAGATATTTATGCATATTTCGTTGTCCCTGACAATACACATTTTTTTTCTTTGGGATGATAACTAGAATTCTTCCAAAATGGTGTTCAGCCTGTCCACTCATTAAAAGCTCATTTTACCCCATTGGCACAAGGTAAGCTAATTTTAGCACATTGTTGCTAGACTGAATGGCTGACACTACTATATGCAGGTTGTGGATGTTAACATATAGCAAACTATTACATATAAACAAGCTCATCCGCTCTATTTATCTTATCCTTCATAATTTATCCTAAATTATAGGACTCACCTAGTCATATTTTTGTTATAGTTACAGCTTCTATGACCATCTCTCATTTACATTCATCTGTATTGTTTGAAAGACTTCTGGTTTTTGATGTCTGTTGCATTTCATTTGATTTGGTTTTACACTGTCTTGGGGTTTCCTATCTATTAATGCAGAATACATTATTCACTTCTACCACTTGTCAGTCTTCATGTCATTTGCTGATACTGTGTCTCATTTGTATGTTAAAAACAAATAACTCTTCACAGACACAATTCCTTACCTTTGCATTCTAACAGAGATAAATGAGTCTCCTGCTAAAATATCATGATTTGCTACCAAGCACTTCTAATAAAAAACAAAAAAAACTTAAATGAAATCAAAATTTGTTCTGCAAACATGATTGCAACATATGCTAATTATATAAATCTAACGTGTGTACATTGCAAAGTGTTCTCTATTAATATGTATGGCCATTCTGTTTATCTGCAGGCTCGCTTGTCTTATATGCGGATTAAATACCTCTTTTTCTCATGGCTGGTGGTGTTCATCGGCAGCTGGGTTGTATATGTCCGTTACAACTCCTACACCGAGCTCTGCAGGGGACATGAGTGTAAAGCCAATATTGTAAGTACTGTCTTTATAGCAGCGGCGATGAGGTCATTTGGATACTTTGGCCTTGTTTGACGTTTGCATTCCAGAAGGACAACTTTTTAATTATCATTTTATGTTGGTGAATGTGGAGTAATGTTGGTATTAATGCTCTCTGAAAAGTTGTTCCTTGTCGTGTAATTTGCTGGTGTACTTGTAAATCAGTATACTTCATCATCAGTGGTTATGGGTCTGTTAAGGCCCCCCTCCTACCCTTTTTTGTTTGTTTGCCATAGTAGATTATATAGTGTTCTTTTAATCCAGATTACAAGAGTTAGGGCTATGGGTGGGGGGGGTCTACGTTCATATGATTGTTATATAATGGAAGACATTAGCTTCCTTGCTTTGTTTGATCCTATGTACTGTTTGATACATTGGATTGGATTCAGATTAACAGCAAAATGCCCGTCTTCCGCTTGCAAGGAGCACTGGAAGCCTGTCTGACAGTGGGAAGCGTATGGTGTGGTCACTGGGTGGGGGGTAAAGTATTTACATTTTACAGTAATGGAATTTTTCAGACTCATGCTGTCCCCATGTTGAGCACCTGCATGATTGCAAGCAGCTATTTTTGTATTGGATGCACACTAGTGTTGCCGGCTCATGATGGCTGTCTGTCTGATTGCTATAAGATGGGAAAAAAACTTGTAATTGCGTGCAGTGCACCTCCATTTGCCCGGCGGGCGGTGAGCTAAACTAGTCGGGTGGAGAATAGCTGGGGGAGATCACTGGCCCCATTTCGAAAATACCGGATACTGGACTGGACCTGACGCTTTGACGACCAGACAGGTTACCTCAGGGGAGGGGATATTAGTAGGGTAGTTTTATGGTTAGGCTGCGGGGAGGGGATGGATGGGAGAAGGGTAGACTTGGTTAGGTGGTAGATTCAGAGGAAATGTGCGGAAAAAACGGGTGATAGGTAAGTGGAATAGTCTCCCATCTGAGGGGGTAGAGGTAACACAGTAGAACAGTTTAAACATGCTTGGGATAAATATAAGGATATCCTAAATCTCAAACTAAATTGAGGGTAAATAGGGTCTAGGGTCAGTATAGTTTTAAATAAACAACTGGGCAGACTGGATGGGCCATGTGGCTCTTATCTGCCGTCACTTTCTATGTTTCTATGTAGGCTACAGGAAGGGAGGGCTAGGGTAAGAATTATTAGGGTTGGGGGAAATAGAGAGTGGAGCAGCGGGGCGAGAAGTTTCTGTGCAGCTAGTGGGGTTTTGAAGACAGCCCTTTTGAAAAAAGCCTGGCAACCCACACCCTGTGCTAGAGTAGTTCTTTCTGCTTGCTGGGGGGGAAGAGGGGAGCCACTATCTTAAGTCAGGATATGACCAAAAGTTACTTTATGAAGTCTTAGTAGTACAGCATGTGAAACTATTTTCATTTTACTCTTATTGTACATTACCCATGTCCATTATCCAGACACATGGCATACTTGGGTGGGGAATAGCAAAAATAACGCATGCAGGCTTTTGATTAAGCCAAAGTAGACAGACTTACATTTGTAAAGGTCTTGGATGTATTGGTAATAATTCTGATCATATATTTCATATGAACACTTTGACAAGTATTGGGAGATCTGGGAAATAATTTGCTTTTGGTGGCTGGTGTGGTTAAGGATGTACATTAGGAGAAAAAAAAATTGGATTCAAGAAGGCCTTAGCTTATTGTATCAAATGCCCCTCCAGAGGGTACATGGTATACGTCTTTGCCACCACCTTCTAGTCAGTCTTTTTACATAATGAATGTGTTTAGTATAGTTAACAATGTTTATGCTCTGTTTACTCTGACATGTTCATTAAATCTGTTCACTATATAATGGCATGAATCTCTGTTGTCCTGAGTGATAGACCAGGACATTGATCAGCTTATGTTTAACATTAAGCTGAACTATTGTCTTCTGGCCTGTGGATGGGACGCTATTCATACAGATCATCGGATCCTGGTGTTTTTGATCCAACATATAAAGTGCGTTCCTTGCCATACACTGGGTTATTATTGTATAGTGTGCGCCAGCTGTGGTGGGCTACTGATATTATAAATAACTTTCTAAGAGATATTGATGTACAGACCACCTATAACACATAGAACACAGGGCCAGATTTACTAAGCTGCGGGTTTGGAAAAGTGGAGATGTTGCCCATAGCAACCAATGAAATGCTTGCTCTCACTTTCTTTTTACATACTAGAGAATGTCAGCTGTCTGATTGGTTGCTATGGGCAATATCTCCACTTTTCCAAACACCCAGCTTAGTAGATCTGGCCCACAATGTGGTAGGATGATGAGACAAGGGATCCATGTGGGAGCAAAAAAACAGACTACCACTCTGTAGAATTGACCTTTTTGGATGTGCAGATAGATCTTTATATATATGGTCTTAGGTTAAGAAGACATTTATTATTATTGTTTGGTTTTGAACCCGGTAGTATGCTTAAAACACTAGTGTTCATACTTAATAATTCTAAAAGCTTTCTTGAAATTTTCTGTTTAATTACCCATTAATTAATGAGTTTGTATTAAAGTAATGGCACTAGGTTTACACATAATCATTAATTATGATGGAGGTTTGTGGATGACCAATCACATGATGGAACAAAAATAACTGCTTTTGTGCATTAAACTGCCTGTAAAAATGTTTTTGTATTAAAGAGCAGACACAGGAGCAGACTGCTTTTCCCTGCATACATTTCTGCTTTATGCTCGGAAAAACATTCTTTTTCATTTAAAATAGTTTCTAGCGTATGCTGTCTGGATGCCTGAGAATAGAATTAGGATGTTGAAATCCTTGACAAGTTTGTGTCTCCATCTGTCCCTGAGGCTTTAATATGAGCTTGGTGTTCACTTCTAACAGCCGTTAATTAGCTCAATTATTCTCAAGGCATGTAATTAGGAACATGTTTAGAAGAATCATTGTTAGGGGAGCAGATATATAGACTAACTACACAATAAAGCATGTTCAGATTGACTGCATAAGTTAGGGGCCTAGATTTTTGTGGGTGTACAGCCGCTGACTCCAGTCCTTGTCGTCTCATCTGAACTCTCTTTCAATAAATGTCAATATTAGAAACAAACGTTGGTGGCCTTAAAATCCCCGCTCCTCCGTTCATCCAATAAACGCTTCAATAATCGAGTAAGTCAATCATGTGCATTGTTGATCTGTAGATTGCACAGTTTGCAGGTGTGTGTTTGGCATAAAGGTGTTCGTGCCTGTGGAACGCGGACGTACTTCAAGCATATTACAGCCGCCAGTGCGAGTGCCCGTATTGCAAATGTGATACAACTGAATGTTGGCTGTATCATTGTTCCAAACGCTTGGAAAATAGAAATTTCCTATTGGGAATGGCAACTTCTTTCTCCTGTTCCCAAAGGTCATTGCTAGGGCTTAAGGGGAAGATTAGGGTTAGGCTGCAGGAAAGGGAGGGTTAGGAAAGCATTAAGGGTAGGCTTATGTTATACACTTTCGGTGGATGACTCTTTGGGCCTGATCCAGACCTACACCCGCGAGCAATCGTACGCCGGTCTGGAGCGTAAAACCGGGCGAAAAAACGCACTGCGCATGTGCAGTATGACAACTTCCGGTCGTCCGAAGGCGTGCGTTTTGTACGACGATAGTCCGGACGCTCGAGTTACTACACAGAGGTGGGGATAGCCATTTAAATTGTACAGTATGGGCGTGCTAAGCCCCGTAAGACCAGCGTATCGGTCCGAAAATTCGTACGGGCGCTGGAAAAAGTTAGGGTAGGGTTCAGCCACCGTAAGTAGGTACAATCAATGGAATTGTGTCATGGGCATGAAAGTTTATACCCCCGGGCGATCATACGCTACGCTCACGGGTGTAGGTCTGGATCAGGCCCTTTGTGACTCCAGGAGTAGCATCTCCACCGCTTTCTAAAATACAAATTGCTGCCAATTGCTGGCAGTCTGCATTCAACTGTAGTACGAAGGTCTTTCAAAATGAAGACCATCATACCAGAGAACCACATTTGTGTTTGTACCCTGCGCAATAATCGTTCAGAGCAGCCATTTTACCGGTCAGTAACTGATGTCCACAAGATTTTAGAATATATATGAACAGGATTACTCACACCTAAGTACTAAAGCTATGCTGCTTATACAAAAGAAAACCTACATTAGTAACACAAACCGTTTTCACATTTTAGCTTTTTTATTTAAAGAGTAGGGCCCGGATTCACAACACTGGACGTATTGAATATACGTTTGTTGTTTCCCGATATTTGATACTGCGCATGCGTAGTATCTTTTTTTTATGTAATCTACATAATTTTTCGTTATGTAGATTGCGTTATATGCGGTCTGAAAGAATCTGGGCCTAGATCTTTATCTAGCCAAGGTTGCATATTATTGTAAGTGTTGAGTAGATTTATAGGTACATTCCAGGGTAATATATGAATAAACAAACAAAACATTTGAACCCCATAGACAGGGCTCCAGAGGCTGCTAAACACAGTGAACTAAATCACACTCACAATATGATAATAATATTCCAACAAAAAGTTATTCAAAGTCTAATAAGGTGCCATAAAAGAAATACATTTTATTGAGTTCAAATAGTAAAGAGCGAAATATGGAAAGACCCTGTCAAAATTATCTTCACAGCGTGTTATAAACAGTAGATAGGGTATGATTTGCAACAAGAAAAATAATTGTAGCAAGCAATTGACAACAATGTAAACACACTAACACTTAGTAAATGTCGATCCAGAGGCCAGCATTCAGACTCTGTGGTGCATCTGTATGTAGCACCACTCTATGCTAATTCCTTGGAGGTTAGCCTCACGGCTGGTAATATTCCGGTATCTTACCCTCCCTGCGCTATGGGATGAAATCTGAAGTCCGATTCGGTCCTCAATATAGGTTTGATTGTCAGAGACTTTTCAATGCGGGATCCTTGTGCTCCAGGGTTACCTGCTGAAAACACCTCACCCAAGTTCTAAAGCTATGCTTCTTATACAGAAGAAAACCTACATTATTAACACAAACCCGTTCCCACATATTAGCTTTTTTTTCAATTAAAGAGTAGATCTTTATCTAGGCAATGGTGCATATTATAGTAAGTGTTGGGTAGATTTATGTGAATAACGAAGATAAAGTTAATGGCCCGTATTCAGAGTACCGGACGTATAACATATATGTCCGGTGTTTAGCGATTTTTACTATTGAGCATACGTAGTAATTTTTTAACGTAATCTACGTATCTTTTTCTTACGTAGATTGCGTAAATGTGGTCTTTCAGATCGCATTTACGCATTCTACGTAAGAAAAAGATTCGTAGATTACGTAAAGAAAATGACTACGCATGCGCAGTAGTAAAAATCGCTAAACACCGGATGTATATGTCATACATTCGGTACTCTGAATACAGGCCAATAATAGCAAATCTAATTGTATATTTATTGTATAATCATAATATGTATTTTTCTAAATAAGGACATCATTAGAGAATCTATTCCAGACTCCTGTTTTGTAGTTGTAAAATATGATAATGGCTGCTTAGTAAAAAGAATCAGAAAGTTATACATAATACTGGTAGTAGAGAGGCTGCAGAGCTAAGATTATCGGGCTCTAAAGGCACAATGTAAAAGAAACAATGTGACTTATTCTTATCTTTTGGACTGAATGTTACTATGTGATTGACTGTACATTTTAATGCCTAATTATTCTCACTGTTCTTATCTATTCCAGTGTGATAAATATAAGAAGGGGATTATTGATGGATCAGCGTGTGACGGCCTATGCACTAAGGAAACCCTTTACTTTGGAAAATGTTTGTCAACCAAACCAAATAATCAGGTAAACTACTCCCCATCCCTCCTTTCTCCCATTGCACTAAAAGGAAAATCTATGCAGATTCTATGTAACCTGGCTGCTGTGTGCTCCATCTGTTGCTGAACTATTTCCCATGATGCTCAGCAGACCGTGGTGCATCAGCATCTGGCATGCCCACCTCTGAGATATGCTCACAAGAGAGTTGACTCGGAACTGTGGGAGGTCACCTATAAGCGGCCCATTTAACATTCTGATATTTACAGCCATGGCCCCTCTCCAGGGATTATAGTTGGGCCTGTTTATTTTTAGAAATGGAAGGCAGTAATAATTGGTCCTTTATTGGTTTTGATGGCAGTGTGCAGTGGAATGTTTCTTTGTTTTTTATTTTACTTGTTTGTTCTTGTGGTTATTGTAACATAGTACATCTGTTAGGTCTGCAACATAACACATGTTAGGGGGGAAGTTCAGTTGTAAGTGATGTGAATTCGGAATATTTGAGGATATAGTAATCAGAAAGCTACGCACTTCATGTCTACAATTGAATTCTCCTCTAGTATGATGCATTTACTGTTTCCATACCTGCCACAGACCACAAAAATACAATCCTTCCCCTGGTGGTAAAACCCACGTGTTATTCAGAGCACTGAACAGCCTGGTCACATGGGGGTAACATATGTGGATTTCCCCATTCCCATATGGTTCATTAAAAGGTCAGCCAAATTGTGCATTTCAGTGTTTCTTTTACTCTGTTTATGGTCATGAGTTCGATTCCTATGTGGAGTTTGTATATTCTCCGTGTGCCTGTATGGGTTTCCAGACGGTGCTCCAGTTTCTTATCACATACCAAAAATATGCTGGTCGGTTAATTGGCTGCAGACTAAATTGACCCTAGTCTAGTCTCTGTGAGTGTATATATGTAATATACTAATATATATGTGATATATACTAATATAATTCTGCAATGTTTGCCATCATAAAAATATATACATTATAGAAGTTTGTATTCTTTTTAGATGTACTTGGGGATATGGGGGAACCTGGAAGGTGTGATAAAGTGTCAGATGGAAGATACTCTACATCTTGATTTTGGGGCTGAACTTGAGCCAAGAAAAGAAATTGTACTGTTTGAAAAGCCCACAAGGGGCACCACTGTCCAAAAATTCAAAGAAATGGTGCATGGCCTTTTCAAAGTAAGTTTATTGTTTTTGTTTTGATGGTGATGTTCATTATTGAGCCATCCTTGTTTAATATTAGGCTATTACCTAATATTTGTTGTGAACTTGGTTGTCATACAGATAAGGAGGGGATGCAGTTGCCAGCAGCCTGTATTCAGCTGTAGTATGATGGTCTTTGGTAGTAAAGGTCATCGTACCACAGAACCACTCTCGCCAAGTCTTTTTTTCAGAACTATTTGAGTGAAGAAGGGGTAAGAGGGATGTGGGCCTGTGGTCCTCACACAATAGCTGGGCTACCATGGACAAATACTTAGTTGGCATAGTTACAACTTTCATTTGACAGGTGTTTATAAACAATAATGTATCTTTAATGTACAACTGTGCAAAACCCTTGTGTTGTAGGCCATACAGGTTTTTGTTATGCAAGAACTACTTTCTGCAATGTAAGCATCTGGCGCAGAATGATTATTGATGGGTTCTGTCTTTAAAGCCATTTAGTAATCAGGCTGACAGACATCAATATCACCAATAATGTGATTTTCAGCTAAGCTATCCTTCTGGCATTTACTCAGCGCGTATCTTTATACATCGCACTTAGAGTGCAGGATATCTTTAAAGGCTTCAGCCACAAGCCACAGACCATGATCTAAGTGGGAGGTTTGACAACTAATTATGTGATGCATTTTATCACAGATCGCATCAAATCTCGGTTTTTAAATACCAAATACACACATTTACATAGCGCATGTTGTCCAGAGAGCTTGACACCTGCATTAGCTTTGTTGCTGATTGCAAAGTGTTCAAATAAAAGACCAATCAAGCCGACCATTAACATTTATTATTATTTTCATGCAATAATGTTATTTGAGGAAAATTACGGTAACCCATTGCTCAACGCCACTTTAAGTACATTTGTGTGTGTAAGGAGTGGGGGCATTTATTACATAACCCCAAGAGGCTGAGGTTGAGGAAGTATACTGCAATTAGATATCGGCCCGTATTCAGACTTTTCTGTGCCCCTCCGTCCGTCAATAAGCGTTTGTAGTTACTGGGCATGCGTAGTCATTTTGCACGCTTGTTTACGGACGGACGGGCACAGAAAACGCAAGTCTGAATACGGGCCATCATTCTCCGTGAAATATTACTCTTGTGAATTCTGCGGAGTGACTGGGTCCCCCCAGTGTGTCTCAGTCAGTATTCTATAGTAAATCTAGGGCCGGATCCAGACCCCTGTAGGTTAGATTATTAACGCAACCCTCTGCTTGCCTAAACTCTGTAAGATGGCTGGAAGGACCATATCCGTTTTGCAGTGTGGGTTGGTTTAAAGGGTTCCGTGCAGATTAGCTGCTGTACAGACCACTGATCTGCATGAGAGTCTTATGGCAGCATAACTGCTGCAAATTCCTCACGGGGGAGGGGAGTTCACTCCGCTCTTTGGTGCAGACTTTCAGACCTCTTTCCGGCCCCTAATTATTACCCATTTCAATCAGTTTAACTTCTATTTGTAATGTATATTATAGAAATACATAAAAGTGCACTGAAATTGTAAATATTTTTGCTTTTAGACAAAGCTGGGTGACCAAGGTAATCTCCGAGACCTAGTAAACCTTATATTGACCGCTGCAGATGGTAATAAAGATGGTCATGTGTCTCTTCCTGAGGCCAAGTCTGCATGGGCGCTTCTCCAGCTTAATGAATTTTTGTTGATGGTAATCCTGCAAGACAAGGAGCACACTCCAAAACTACTGGGGTTCTGCGGGGATCTATATATCACAGAACCTGTACCTTACACCTCACTTTATGGAATCAGTCTGCCGTGGATTTTCGAAATATTTATTCCACAAGGATTACGAAAACGCATGGACCAGTGGTTCACCCCATCCTGGCCGCGGAAAGCTAAAATAGTTATAGGCCTCCTAGAATTTGCAGAGGACATTTTTCATGGACCCTTTGGGAATTTTCTTATGTGTGACGTAAGTGCCAAACATTTTGGTTATAATGACAAATATGACTTGAAAGTGGTGGATATGAGAAACATTGTGCCAGAGATGAACTTGAAGGACTTGATCAAGGACCGACCATGTGAGGTAGACTCTGACTGTTTTTACGGTACTGACTGTAGCACTATGTGCGATCAAAGCAAAAGGAAATGTACCGCAGACATAACCCACCCAAACCTAGCCAAAATATGCCTGTTGGTGAAGGATTATCTGCTCCGGGGCAGCCCTTCTGAAATCCGAGAGGAACTAGAGAAACAACTGTACTCCTGCATTGCCCTCAAAGCTGTTACAAAGAACATGGAGATGCAACATTCATTAATTTTAAACAACCTAAAGGCTCTTTTATGGAAGAAGATATCGCATACTAATGATTCATAACGGCCATGTTTCCATCAGTTTACACTTTCAGTCAATACATCTTCTGTATGTGTTGTAAACTCTGCTTTTTTTTCTAAATTTTTTTGTGTTTTTGTTTGTTTCTCTTTTTAAATAACAATCAATGTGGTTAAAGATTAAAACAAAACTTTATTTTATTATAAGGCCATTTATGTATCAATTTAAAAACAGAACTGAATTATTATTATGCAGTTAATGTGTCATTGGCATCAAATATGGACTTCATGAATCTGGTTGCTCTAAAGTGACTTGTAGCACTTAGGCCTACAGAAATGTTGGGAAAATCTCATTACCTTTCTGGTTCCATCGCATTCGCTATATTCAGGATGTTACAATGCTGTGAAATTTGCCTCCTAAAATTCTTCTCATGGTGTTAACTAAAGGCGTTGGGGTTTTTTTTTGTGGAAGATTTAATGGGGTTTTTTTTGTGTTTTTTTAGACGCCTGCCAAAAGACCACTCCTGCTGTAGTGTGGTTGATTAAAAGCTGCTGTTTTAATATATGGTATTTTAAAAAAAACCCATTTACGGATACATTGGCATGGAAAAATTTGCACACTATTGTTCAGAACATAAGTAAACGCTAACATGTCATTAAAATGTGGAATCAACCAAGTGGTTACGATGTTTTTTAGACTATGCTTACATGATTTTCTATGGTTTATTTTGACATATGTTTAACATATATGATAACCTCATGTACAAATTATGTTTCATCAGCGGGTGAACCTGTATTCTAATTGACTTATGACAGGATTCTATGTGAAGGCCCACGACAAAGTTCGGAAGCTTTTTTAGGGATGAAAAGTGGAAGGGTGGTGTAGTTAAACTATTCTCATGTTATGCAAATTGTAACATCAGTGTCGAGTGATCCAACGTTAAAAAGGTATCACAAACGAAATGGGAATTAGTCTGCAATTTCATAGGAATGCAGTGCCTTCTCGCAGACGTTAAATGGTATATGCAAAGGCAGAAGCTGACGAATTGCTGCAATAGTGGTTAACTCTACATTTATAGTATACTGGACTGAATGTAATAAAGATGACGTGTTTAATTACTCCATTATTCTAGTATGTTGTTTTTGTTTATTATAGAACTATGTAAATTGCCATATTTAGTCATCATTTTAGTTACTTTTTTAGTCAACACTGTTCCATTTTTATATCCTTAAATCAGGCTTTTCATCTTATGCTTCAGACGCAAGGTACAGTTAATTGATTACACAATGCAACACAATTGGCATTAGGGGTCTTCAGTTTTGTTAAACACTATGGGCAGCATATGGGGGTCCATATGTCCATTATATATATAATCCAAAGAGAGGTTGCTCAAATCAGTTTGTTAAAGTAATATACACGGCAGGTGCACTAGGCAGGGGATTTGTACAAAAAGCAAGGCAATGCCTGGCACTCTAGCCATTACTCAGTAACTAAATATGCATTTCTATCTTTAAAATAAAAACCAGAGAATTAGTTACAAAAATCTGCAGAAATTTGATAAGCTACTCCGCCAACATCAAGGCTTCTCTGTGGGAGCAGTCCTAACTCTAATCTTAACTCTAAATAGAGCCCCAACTATGGGTCAAAAATCTAATTTCTTTTCAAACCAAGAGCATACCTCATGGAGGCTCCCTGGGCCTATATATACTAAAATAAAAATCAATTCTTGCACAAGAAAACAACCACCAATGGAGACAAAGTATCAATGTGCATTTATTAACAACTAAGCATTATAAAACCTATTAAAAAGTATATAAAACACATAGTAGGAGGACACATAACATATGCAGGCACTAGTATACAGTCCAGCTGACAAATGAGAAATGATTGAAATCAAGTACAATGTGTCCCAGAGAAAGTTTGGGTCCGATTCAATTCAATGTGAAGCCTGCGTTATTTTGGACGTGAAGGTAAGTGCGCTTAAAACCGGCTATTATCTTAGCCAAAATCTGCAGGTTTTAATATGCACCTCTATAGGGTGTGTATAATGATCTGTATTAGAAATTCACACGTTTAGCTTTGCAATCAAAATAATTGATCAGTTGATTTGGGTCCAAAGTCTGTATTTGCACTGATATATACAGAATATATATAACTGATATGTTTTAGCATTGTAAGGTGTTAATGTAATGTGGTGGTGAATTGATGTTTTGCTTTATGATAATAAATAAGATTTGAGAGGGCATTAACCAGGAGTGAAGGGCTTGAATTAGAAAGAAAGTGACTGTTATAAGTGATTAAGGGCCGTATTCACAGATCCGTTTTCACGTGCAATTCGTGCGTATTTTTAGGTACGTTTTAACTGCTTGAAAAAGTCTCGTGAGTAGGGACGAAACGCGTCTCAGTGTTACCCTTATAACGACTGCAAGTGGCCCCCTTGATTGCCTTTCTGCTCTTATTCAAGCCGCTCCGTTTGTGTCAGCGTTTTGCCAGCTGGACCCTACAGTGGTGCATGCGGGGACGCCAGCTGCACCTTCTATCTCCAACCACGCTGGTGTGTGAATTCCACGGCAACCATTCACGCTGTGTCTGGGATCGTAGTACGCCGTACCTTCTACCTCCAACGATACGTATCCCACGGCAACCATCCACATTGTGTCTGGGACAGTGAGTATCTATGCACCCATCACGGAGTATGAGGCTCCATTGATATACCACGGACATTTGCAAATAGAGCTTGGCTCCTATACACAAGTACCTTTTGACTTGAAGGCTACGATTACCCAACGATTTATACACTGTGTCAAATTATCCTCTGACAGGTCAGTGGTCTATATAGACTTTATTTGTTGGCAGAACCAGCCAAAGAAATATCCAACCCACACTATATTATTACTAGGAAATATCCTAACCATAAGATGCCAGCCTAAGCCGTGCGGCGAGGAGACAAACTATTGTTGGAAAATTCTAAAATAATATATGTGTGGACATATTGTATTTAGTACTTATATCTGAATGACATATCTTTGCAGTTGAGTATTTACAATTATTGTTCTTATGGTTTTATTTTTTATATGAAATCATTCATCCTTTTTTATATGTATCTACAATAAATGTATGATCTATTGATACATTTATGCTCAGATTCGCCATTGTATGACATTGTATTTTTTGCCAGGGAGCGCGGCTATACTGTGATTTATGCTGCATTTATTTAAAGGTATATCACCCCCTTTTTTAGCCAGCGACCCCGTATATGTGTTTTCTTATATATTGCATTTGCCATTTATACTAGCGCTGTTCACTTCCTTTTTTTTTTATTGTTTCACGTTGCCTACACCTTATAATATTGAGCAGGAGTGCAGGAGATCGAAACAAGAACAATTACAAATCTTGTATTTATGTAGCCACGCTATCTAACTTCAGACCGTGCTTAAAACTCTGATACTCCAGCTGTTAAACTACCACTTACAGCATGTTTTACTGGGCATCTGGGAGAGCTGCAAAATGTCTAAAGCTGCGCAATTTACATAATGAAAGGCAGTGTAAGAGTAGTTACCTTATTTCCCCTGATAAAGAAAAAGATGATTTCATACAGCCTTACTTCAACGTAGTCTTGTGACGAGGGATTGGTACTTAATTATAAATGATCTAGTATAAATACTGCAGGTCTTGCATAGGGTTCATAGTTATCTGTGCAGAGTTCTGCGTATTAGTTTGAATTAAACCATTAAATATTTATAATAATTAGTTTTTTTTTAAGATTGTCTTTAGATTGCATTTATTCTGCCCACTGTGATCGTGAGGATGTTTGTTTAATATGGAAATTAACAGGTTGTAGTGAACGAGGTTCCATATGGAAGCAGTTGGCTAAAAATGATAAGGTTCAATTAGCTTCGCCCCGGCGTATTTTGCGGTGCAAAGCTAATTCCGTGAGTTATTTTTGGGCGACTTTTATGTGCACGCCATAGAGGTGCGCATAAAAATTCAGCCATGTTTCATACCGTATGTGACGGGCTAAAGCGCAGCGCATACTTTCTACCGCCATTGCAGTTAATTGAATCGAGTCATGTGCCCTATTTACTACATGCTAGCCAACTGATTTGGAGCAACTACACTAAAGGTACAAATATGCACCTAGACGAACCATTGTTGCGTTGTGAGTGGCACAAAGTAAAATGCATCCAGGGAAAATAAGTCTGATTTTGCTTATTGCTCCCAAATACTGAACAGTCTTATTTTTTATCTCTAATTTAGAGTTGAGCTACAAAACATCAAATCTCAACTCATTGAGTTTGCACATTTTAAATATAACTCCCCTTCCCCCAGATCTGCTTCTTTTTTTGCTTTTACTTCCGACTCTGGATCTGTCCCAGTATATCCAGCGGTCGCAGTCCCCGCATAGAATGAGGGATTTCTGAAAAAGAGGCATCTGAAAGTTCCTTTTCGAATGTCTCTACCGCAGGACCCGCACCACGGGAAAGATGAGTAACCTCTCCAGGGTTAGGGTCAGGCTGCGGGGAAGGGAGGGTTAGGGTCAGGCTGTGGGGTGGGGAAGGGAAGGTTATGGTAATGGAAGGGGAGGGTTAGGCTTAGAATTAGAGGAAGGGTTGCGGTCGTTTGCAGGCTTATCTTTCGGAGCACCGTGTTCTGTGCTCCGTGGATCGATTGCTATGGCTCATCGAGGCATATGCAATCAAAATCCCAGCCGGTTCGAAACTGGCTTTGAGGAAACATCCCTATTGAAATAGGGCCGTTCTTTCCGGAGACCCACACCCATATCCAGGAGGCTGCTGAACTTCAGGGAGTTCTCTGAAGCCTATTAGAGAATGCTGATTTCCATTGTAAGCTGGATGGGATATAGGTTTATGAGATTCAATGTGAATTGCATAATAATAATAATACTAATAACGTGCAATAAAGCTCTAGCCCAAGGAAGGAAGCTGTGAATTATTTTACTATACAACACTTTCAGAGCATTTACTATTCTGTATAATTTATAAGAAATTTATATTAAGTGTTTTTACATAGAAAGTCGAGTAATTTTTGTAAAGCCTCAAGCTATGCGTTGTCTTATTAGCCTTTATTAGGTATTTACCATTGAAAAGCGTGGAAATGTTGGCAAAAGTTATAGATGCAAGAAGAAGACCAGGTGCTCAAAATGGATTCTCAAGTGATCGACTAATGGATGCGTTGGGATCTGCATTCTCAGGTCTACTTTATTCATGCATTGTCCAATCGCACCAATGGATGTACTTCTGATCCCTATAGCGTGCCTTTTCTTAATCTGAACAGAAATTGGCGGCGATGAATATGAATGCACAAGAAAATTCTGAGCTAGGGATCGAGAGCACAGTTATTATAGCTTCTATCTCTTGTGAAAGTGTATATGTATAAGAAGAGCAGCAATGTGTCCGTGTTACTGGTTCACCTAGTGTATCACACAACGTTTGATGCTCTCAAATTGTATGTTACTCATCAAAAAATGATAGTACTTCCCTTCAATTGTTCTATGTGAATTTTATTTGGAAAATGTGGGACTGGGTGACTAGATAATAACTGGAGGAATGAGATAATAATAGTAACAGCAGCACAGATTATTTCAGGATGTAAGTGGCATCTTGTGAGAGGTAGCAACCTTTCCACTTCTTATTCAGAAGGTTTAGTAACTTAAAAGTTAGACAGATTCTGTCAATTGTCGGCACCACACACTAGAGCGATAATTCGCCCAATCCACGATAATTGCTCAATCGGCACGATTATCTCTCTAGTGTGTGGCCAGCTTTACTCATCAACAAAGGATAGTACTTCCCTTCAATTGTTCTATGTGAATTTTATTTGGAAAATGTGGGACTGGGCAACTAGATAATAATAGTAACAGCAGCACAGATTATTTCAGGATGTAAGTGGCATCTTGTGAGAGGTAGCAACCTTTCCACTTCTCATTCAGAAGGTTTAGTAACTTAAAAGTTAGACAGATCATTACTTTGGCAGGGTCACTGAACAGCACAGACTTGTGGTGTTCGATTCTTAAATTACAGAATTTTGGATCAATAATCACCTAGAGGAACAAAAATGTTTATAGGTTATTAACCGTTTCTACGTGGCACAGTCCTAAGTTACAGAGGACACAGGGTTTTAGGCAGTGTGAAAGATGGTTGTATCCTTGTGAAATGTATTTTGCATGACTTGCATTATCTGGCGGAGCACTTTAGCACACGCTCAAAGAGATTGCAGTTGGATGTTATTTGATGATTCCTCCACTAATCAACTGTTACCCACTGGCATCATTCACTCAGACTAATATACCACTAAAGAGACTAATATATTCTCATGTATGTTTGTACGTATAATATGTTAAATATATGTTTGGTCATACATTAGTGTTTTTTATTTTTGTTTGTCTTTAATAAGTTGTGATGATTAGAGTATGCATATCAACACCTAAATGCTGACACAAGGAACTAAATCCCAAAGTGGCATATTCCCTATTAAAGTGAACCTATTGGATCAGATTCAGAGTTTACAAGTTTACACCTGAGCAAAACCATGATAAATTTAAGGGCTAGTTAAAGGTAACTGTATTCTTTGCATGCAAAGAGAATACTTTTGCTTATTGCACAATGATACTGACCAGCTTTATTAAACTGTTGCTAAGACTTGGGCTAGGAAACATAACTGGAGGGAGGGGGATTCTGGACAGGCCAAGTGGATGTAGAATTAGTGCCCAGTCTATACCAACTCTGCACAGAACAGTTGTCCTCCCCATTCTGACAATGTCTTTTGCTAAGGAACATCACTTCAACTCTAATACTGTTTACAACAGATGATTTGTCTCCTCTGCAATTCAAAATGGTTTTGCCCAGGAGTAAATATCCATTAAATTCTAGAACCGATCCAATCTTATTGTCTCTTTGTCTATTTGTTTTCATTTGTGCATTGAGCTGAACAAATGCAATGGATCATTTATTAGCAAAGTATGATATATCCTTAATCTCTGGTCTTTTCACAAATCCTCATGTGTATTAATGCACTCTACTAATAGCCACAAACAGATGTTAGAAAGATAACCCAGGTATAAAACACATTATAGAATATTCATTGAATATTGTTGTTTATGGACTATTTAGCTCAGCGGGGCTGATCCACAGTTTTACAGTAAAAGGAAAACAGGTGGAAAGTTACACCAGAGTTAAAACATGTTGAATCTCAAAGGGAAAGAAATAAACCGTTTTTTTTTTTGTTTTTTTTGCATTCATGGAAAGAAATTGTCTTTAGCTGATTGCAAACATATATTTTAAATGTAAATGTTAAATTAACCTGTAATTCAGAGTTTAGCGATGTAAAACCGTTGCGAGTCCCTGCTGTGATGTTACAGATTGCGAAATAGGGACAGCTGAAAGTGTCTTTTTGGCTGTCCCTATTTTGAATGTGTAACACCGCAGAATTTTTTTTATGAATGGGTGAGTATGCGACTCATGCTGCGTTCAGATTGCCACTGCCTAAAAAGCCAGCTTTTTAGGCAGTGGGCAAAATTTTGAAAATTTTAGCCTGGTGCGTTCGCTATGGGCAACATCTCCACTTTTCCAAACCCGCAGCTTAGTAAATCTGGCCCTAAATCTGTTTGCACAGTTTAAATTTACCAACACCAGCAGTTCAGCGTGGTTTTGCCTAGATTAGGGGTGGCCAAACCCAGGCCTCCAGCACCACCAACAGTCCATGTTTTCCAGGTCTCCTCGGATAGTCAGAGCTGAGATAATCACTACCACTTGTAGATCTTTAATAATGTTTCAGTCATTACTGAACACACCTGTGCCCCAACAAGGAGACCTGGAAAACAGTCGGTGGTTCTTGAGGCCCAGGGGGCTGATTCAGAGATGCACTTACACTTTTTTTTAGGTGCAAGTGTACAGCTCGGCTAAACCATTTTTAAAAGTAAGGGGTGTTAATTAATTTTTAACATTTTGCATGCAGGGAAAATACATGACTTTTACACATAGAACTAAAATACTGCATAGTTTTATGTTTATTCTATAAAATAGAGTTGAGCTAAGAAACTTCACCTCCTAATTTTATTTCTGGTTTTACAATTTAAAGCTGCCTCCCCTTGCAGTTCAACATGGTATTGCTCAGGTCTACACTTGCAACTAAAAAAAAAGGTGGAAGTGCAACTCTGAATCAGCCTCCAGGTTTGGCCACCCCTGGCCTAGATGTATCTTTTCCGCATATTTTTTTTGTTTAACTCTCAAACTCTGGATCAACCCTGTTATGTTTGCCTAAAGATCACAGAACAGAACACAGAATGGTTATAAAAAATATAATTTACAGAATTTAACTTAACATTGACTGTGTATTCTAAATATATTAACCCAGACAGAAGAATTTATAACCATCATTACACAGCAGATATTTCAGATGGCTTAATATACGCTTCTGTCAATATGTCATATTACTGTTTATGCTGCTGTTGCCTTATGCCAGACAGGTTGTGTTATGAATAATTAATAGAAAATAACAAGCCGATCAGTATTAACAAGGGACCTCTCTGCTTCCCTCAACCCAGGGACTTTTCTTTCCATATATCCCATAGTTTATTTCATAGATTTCTAAAACCCGATCAATGATTTCCATATTATAATGCTAACAGTTTCGGAATTTGTTTCTGTAAAAGAAACCTATGTATATACCTAGGGAATATAATATTAATATTTAAACAAATGGTCTTTCCACCATCCATAAACTGCAGTTAAATGCAAAGGGATAAGTAGAAAATAATTTATCTACCTATAATAAAACCCAAATTTTGCTGTCTGTCCTAATGGAAGAAAGAGACACTGTCTTCTCCTGTACACATTTCTAATGAAAATTAAGTAGAACCAGTTTAATAATTAAGGTCCGGATTCACAGTTACGTAGTTTTCCTCTTACGTACATTGTTTTAAGAATTGAGCTACTACTCATGCATAGTAACTTATTTACACTATCTACGTACCATTAACCATAAATAAGCTCCCACGCATGAGTTGTAGCTCAATTCTTAAAACAACGTACATAAGACGAAAACTACATAACTGTGAATCCAGACCGAAACCTTTTAATTTATTGTGCTACTGTATATTCTTGTCTGTGTCTAATCAAATAGGTCTTTGTCTCACTACACAAATTGTCATTTGTGCTCATTACTGCTGAAAGAACACATTGTTTTATTTAATTTATTATTTTAATATTGATCTATTGCAAGTGTTTGACTTTTGACTGCAGTTATATCAGTCTGATGTACAGGGAATCCAGAGCTAAGCCTCTGCAAATGTCCAACTCGTGAAATGGCCCCCTCTGTACTGCCCGAAGAGCTGACAGTTCAATCTGAATTTAGGTTTAGAGAAGAGCCATCTTCGTATAGGTACAGCATGAATTGGTTACGGTTTAAATGATCCTATTTGGTTTCCCAAGTTCCTAATTATGTTTAGGGCTTTGGGCTGGATCCAGACTTTAAATTAGTTACTCCTGGGCTAAACCATGTTGATTGCAGGGGAGTCATATTTCATCTGTTGCAAACAGTATTAGAGTTGAGAGGTGATGTTTCCTATCCCAAGTCTAAATAACAGTGTGATAATAAAGCTGGTCAGTATCTGTGCAGTAAGCAATTCAAAGATATATCCCTGCATGCAAAGAATACAATTACCTTGACTCCCCCCTGCAATCAACATGGTTTGGCCCAGGAGTAACTCATTTCAATCACTTAAGTCTAGATCCAACCCTTTGTCTATAAAGGTTCTACTATGGATTCAAATTCACTCAGGAGTTCACACCAAAGGAAGCATAGTTTGAGTAAGCGGTAATGAAATGACTCTGATTTGTAATCTCAAATGAATTGCATATTATCGCTCTGTGGTGCTCCCTGAATACTAGTAATTACATTACAAAAAAAACCTCTATTCTCAATGGGTTACTCTAACAACTGCAAAAAGTGGACCAAATTACTGTATACACTATAAATAAGGGAATTGTAATAAAAAGTATGGGGATATGAGCAACCTGTACACTGCAGGATGTAAATGATTCCACAACTTGCTGCCCTAATAATGCTACCGATGAATATTAAACCTCCTTCTATATGATAGGATTAACCCTGCCATATAGAGATAATCAGTGTATTCAGCTATAGCAGGTCTGCCCTACGTGTTACTCTTCCTGTGTTTTCCCAGCATGCTTTGCCACAGCTGTCTGAGCAGGTACAGCACACTAGGACTTGTAGTTCCACAACACTTGGAGAGTCACAGCTAGGCCAGGCCTGAACTAGATAGTATTTTGTTTGGTATATTAAAGTTTTTTTTTATCCACTTGTCATGTTATTTAATGACATAGGACAAAGTTGTAGCTAAAAATTTTGGCGCTGGAGAAAAAAGGCGTCCCCTGCCTTGAACTAGTAGCCAGCCTCAATAATTATCTCTAGCGCAACCCTTCCCTTTTACATGTTTTTCATAGGAGTTGGTCACTCCATGGGCTGCTGCTGAGACATACCCCGGAATATAGTTCCCCATTTATACACTGCAGTTAGTTAATATTTATTCCTGGTCTGGCGCTGATATTCCTGACTATATAGAGTCAGTATCTTTGATCAATAATTATCTTACTGGTGCCCCACTTTGGCTTTGCACCCTGGGCAGCCACCCCTATTACACACACCTAGTTATGGCCCTTGCTTAGGAACAACTCCCCAAATCAAACTGATAAGCGATATATCTCATGTTATCCATGTGATCGCAACACCAACCACTCCAACTACACAGTTTGCTAAGAAATTCTACTGTGTCAAATGAACTTTGAGTTTAACCAAAGTGCTTTCTCTGACTAAAGCAGTTTATTGGCTTTACAAGAAACAAAAACCAATCTAGCATTTATGGGTATATCCAGCTCTTTTACTTTCAGTCATAGTTTCTATCGTGAACAGGGACCCAAGAGCCATCATCACCTTCATGGTGACGTGTGTTCTTCTCTTGTCTGTCTTGTACGTCCTTCTAATCTGTCTCCTTCTCTGTCCAACAGTGCAGAGAATTTACCTTTTGTCTGGATAAAAGGGACTTTCTGGGCCACATTGTCTAATAAATCTGATGTTGCTGTTGCCTTTGCCAAGTTTCAGCAATAAGGAGTTGACATCATAAACATTAACCTATCCACATCCACATCATAGGTTCACTTACTCCCAATTTTTGTATATCTTTGATCATTTATGCACAATAACTATACTTACATCTCCTTTTTATTTGATCTAACTCATTGATAACACACGCATGTTTACATTCAAGGGCATCCTTGATTTTCTATGACAACTCAATCCAATTATACCATTATTACACAATTGATTTATTAATACAGCATTTGCAATCATTCGGGTGTAGCTACTGACCTGTTCCACACCACCAGAAAGCCCTAACCACTTATCTAATGCCCAATAGTTCATGCATTGACATTGATTTTGCTGCTGGAAACATACTTGACCTTGAATAGTACTATTAGAAACGCCCAGGAGTCAGTAATAGGCTGTCATTTGTCTCCACTAAAGGCCGGTACTAAATATCAAAACAAATATATATTTCTCAAAACTCCAACAGGGATTTTTGTCTCTTTGTTTTATTAAGTATTCATTTAAGATTTGATAATAAAACAGTGTGATAGCTGAGGGAATTGTATAGCAGACACATTGCTCAATCCTCGGCCACATCTGACCCAATGTGCCATCCTTCTAGGATTAATACAGTGATGGTCACATCATTTAAGCAAACCAGTGTTTGTTTTGTCTGAAGCGCACCTGTATATGTTTGACAGCATTCTGACATATCTGTCCAGCATACACACTATGCCAGTGATGGATAACCTTTTGAGCTCGGTGTGTCAAAATTGGGAAAAAAATCTAGCTTACCTCGGGTGGCGTCACTTCTAGAAATATCCATCATTTTGTAATATTTGCAGCCCTAGTAAAGAAAGAGTTACATTTTTAATTGCCTTTGGCACTTTTTGCCCCCTTTATTAGTTCCCAGCCTTTTTTGCCCTTTTGTGCCCAGCCTTTTTTGCCCTTTTGTGCCCAGTCTTATTGTCCCCTTTTTTGTGCCCAGCCTTTTTGCCCTTTTGTGCCGTTTTGTCCTCTTATTGTGCCTAGTCTTTGGCACTTTTTGCCTCCTTTATTAGTTCCCAGCCTTTTTGCCCCTTTTGTGCCCAGACTTATTGTCCCCTTATTTTGCCCAGCCTTTTTGCCCCCTTTATTAGTGCCCAGCCTTTTTTTTAATAATTTAAACTTAAAATAAACTTACCTCTGCTTTCTGCTCTCCTCTGCGGCGCGCTTTCTCTTCCTCCCGCTCTGACGCTGCATGACCTAGGTTGGATCATTTTGATCCAATCAGGTGCTGCAGGGCGGGGGGTATCAGCCATATCCCCTGCAGCTGATACCACCTCTCCCCACCCCTCACCCCGCTGATCGCCGCCGCTGACATCCGCCACTGCGCTCAGTAAAACCCCACTCCACCTCCGTTTCTGGGTTTTGCCATGCAGAAGGAATGGAACAGATGGAACGTTATATACAAGGGGGCTTTGTGGTCCTTGCAGTCTCAGTTATGAATCCGGCCCTAGGTCACTGGTGTGTTCTCTAAATTATATCTCTTTAAGCCATCCTCAGACTTCCAAGCCGTCCTTTTTAAATGAAGACTTAGAGTTTATAAGGTAGGTTTCATGGATCATAATCCTCGTTTGCTAGGATAGTGGCCTCCACTTGCCTAAGGGCTGGATACATCAAGAATCCGGGATTGCAAGTCTGGATTTGGGCCAGACTCCCTGGGATAAGGATAAAGATTGAAGAGCATCCTCAATTCTTGTGTCTTGTTAGGATTATTTCCAGAAGTATGAGGGTGTTATGGCCTTAGCCACAGACAGTCCTGATATAAAAGTAATAGTCTAACACTAAACTTGGTATTTGCCCAGTGCCTGTTGAGGGTGGACTTAGCCACGGATAAGGAGCAGGCTGCTCTGAAATCTGTACACAGAGTGGTGGTTGGTCAAATTAAATTATAGGTCAATGAACAGGTGCACCATGAACCACTCCTCTCGCATAGATAACTATTAGCCATACACTATCTTAAGTTTTTCGTCATGCGCAAAAGTAAAATGGTGGTGTCTCAGAAGTCTGTATCGGAACAAAGTTCTTGGTACATGTATACTGTCAGAAATTTCATTTTTTGGAAGTCTGGATAAGTGGATTGCGTTCTGGTGCATGTGCCATAGGCAGAAATCCCAAGACAAAATCCCAACTAACAGCACAGAAATGGGAAAATTAGAAATCTAAAGCCAATCCAATGACCTTAGTGCAGGTCAGTCTACAAGACTAGTAGATGTTGTAGAACCATGAGTTTAATTTTCGGACTAGGCTTTATCTATGTGCAGTTTGTATGTTCTTCCCGTGTCTGCATGGGTTTCCTCCCACATGCCAAAAACATACTGGTAGGTTAATTGGATGCTGAATACATTAGCTCTAGTCTGTATGTGAGTATATGTCTGTGTGTGTCTGTGTTAGGGAATTTAGAATGTAGCTCCAATGGGGCAGGGACTAATGTGAATGTTAAATATTCTCTTTAAAGTTCTACGTAATCTAATAGCGCTATATAAAAACCTGTTAATAAATAATAATAATAATATAATCTACATATCAGAGCTGTTTAGACTTCACTGAGCGCCCTCTACTGCTGAAAAGAAATAATGGTTGTAGTTTTGTATCATAGGGCCTGATCCAGACCTACGCTGCCCGGCAGTAATAGTCCGGGTGTAAGCGTAAAATCAGTGTAATCAACGATCGGGCGTCCATAGTATCACCGTAGTAATGGCTGAGGGGCATCCCTCGCCGTTACTACGCAATTGTTAGTGTAGGTAGGGAGGGGTTTTCGTTAACACGCTCCTGTTGCAGCGTTTTTTCCCTCGCTTACGCCGGCTGAAATTAGGGTAGCCTTCAGCCGGCGTAAGCGAGGGAAAAAAATGCTGCAACGGGGAAGTGTCAGGGAAAGTACATGCCGATACGCTTTGCTAAGCACATCGCATCGGTGTAGGTCTGGATAAGGCCCATAGGATGAGGTTACAAATTAATTTAACGTTATATTTCAAACCTCCTATGAATGTTCTTTGATTTAGAGTTGTGTGCAGCAAAACAAAATGTATTTATAGGTTTATAATGAGTTCTTTATATTCTACTAAACATACAAGTGATTGTAATAGTTTATTTTAGAGATTAGTTTGTTTCATTAGTTCATTTATTTTAGTATATAACGGGCTCTGGAACAATGCACAGTAATTGCAAACATAGATCTATTCTAGTCACTAAATGGGTTCAGTGGCGAGCTCTAAGGTCCCACCTCTCATTTGATCTCACAGCGATTATGCTTCTGGGTATACATGTACACAGATTCCTCCCACATGGGATGTCTAGGCAGTGCTGTTTCATACTTTGTTTTATTAGATTTGGATTTGCTGGGCTGTGTTGTGGGGTTTATTCACTTAAGTTTCCAGCTTCAGGCACTAACAAGCATGTAAAAGAGAGAAAGTAAGTTATTCTACAGGAGCTGCTCAACTTTATCTTCCGGTGAAGTGTGTAACTCCTCGCTTCCTCTTCTAATGGCCAGATCTTTGAATTAGATGAACTATTGAGGTTTTGAACAGCGGATGTGCCCTATTCAGAGTTCTGACATTTGCTGCATTGCTGGATAGGACATACTGAAAGGGTGCAAATAGGCAGAAGCTGTGACTTGCAATTGCAGCAGCCCATACACATTTTCATGCTGCAAATAGAATTTTGTTGTTGCTCTACAATAAAAAAAAAAAAATGCCTGAGTAGAATGTGCAGCAACATACGGCTATTCAGGCATAAATGACTATTTGTATTGTATGATCAAAAAAAGTGTATTAAAAAATAAATAAATAAATAAATAATGAAGGTTTAATGTGGCATTAATAATTTATAAACGATGTGTTTAAACTGCAAATAGGGTTATTTTTTTAATAAAAAAATGTACTGTTTTTTTTTATTTTTTTTTAAATACGTAAAAATGTAGTTTTACTGGAGCAGGTGTAAAATTTTAGGTGGAAGCGCAAGGAATCTGGCCTATTACTGCGCTTACTGCAGCACTAAAACAACTTGCTAATTGAACTATAGTGGGACACCCCATAGCACAGAGCAGACACAGGTGGATAGGTAATCCGTCGTCTTACTTTCTGCTCTCACTCCCGTTCTGCACATGCTCAAAGCAAAATACCACTGTACTACTTTAAAAGGTGAACGTACAGCTTTGGATCAGCTTCCTGAACTAAACCACTAGGGGATAAATCACAGTAAATTAGTGGCATAGACTTATAACTACTGCTGCTCCATTGATAGTGTAATTCATTGAAAAAAAAACAAAAAAAAACCCTAATGATGGAGAATGGGTTGTTGCTTCAGTTATTCATCATCCTCTATAGATATTGCATCTAACATGCCAGCTAAAAGCAAATTGGTGTAAAAGCCTTCCTATACACCGGCTTTAAAAGTTGTCTTTAGAACAATGGACATCTGGTATCGCTCAATAAGTCAGATTCTACAGTCTAATGACACAGTGCCCCTCATCAACAGTTGCACAATATAGTGTTAAATTGAGAAATGATTGGATATTGGGCCAGATTTACTAAGCTGCGGGTTTGTAAAAGTGGAGATGTTGCCCATAGGAACCAATCATATTTTAGTTGACATCCTCTATTATGTAAAAAGAAAGAGAGAGCTAGAATTTGATTGGTTGCTATAGGCAACATCACCAAACCCGCAGCTTAGTAAATCTGGCCCATAATCTTTAAGCAATGGAGGATATGAAGGATGAAATCATTTGCAAGGCACTGATGAGAAAGGGACAGTGGGCCAGATTCTCACTTAAGAATATTGCTTCTTAAGTGTGTAGTTATATGAGCAGAGCTATTACACATGCGTAGTAACGCTTTTACGCTACCTACATACCATTTTGTTATTTAGATTGTGTACATGCAGTCTTAAAAACTGTGTCACTGAATGACACAGAGGGGTGTTGTAATTGAAGCATTGGGATATGGTATAGGACAGGTCTCCATCCTTTACTAAACCTATATCTGTGCAGGGCCTTCCTGTCAAGTGAGATTCTGTCAACATCTACTACAGTACAAATACACCCCCTACGGAGGAATCCTGGGTACTGCATTCTTGGTACCATGAGACCTGACTAATAAGACTATGAGGCTGATTCATAGTTTGGGAATAAGGGTAAAAAAAAAAGGTGCAAGTGTACAGCTCAGCTAGACCATTTTGCAAAGTAAGAGGTGTTAATTTAACATCTTTTGCATACAGGTAAAATACTTTACTTTTGCACACAGAATTCACATACTGCCTGGCTTTAAGTTTAATCTATAAAATAGAGTTGACCTAAGAATCTTCACCTCTTAATTCTAATTCTGGCTTCACAATTTAAATTAACCTCCCCTAGCAATTCAACATGGTTTTGCTCAGGTCTATACTAGCAGCTAAGAAAAGGCATCAGTGCAACTCTGAATTAGCCCCTAGTTGTCACAGCCTACAACTTGCAATTATATGTGCACTCTTATTCCAGGTGAAGCTATAGCATACAGGTGGCTTTACCTGACCACCTAAACACATTTATCAAAAGCAAATTGCACACCTAAATAGCACTACTGTTTTTTCAGTAGAAACACTATTTATAAAGTGTTAATATAGAAGGTTCAGAAAAAATACATAATTCCTCAATAGATAAGTTGTAAAGGATACACTTTTTGTTGAGTTACCTCTAGACATAGGATTATATGCATTTGCATGTTTGCATATGCAAATGCATAATACACTTTTTATAGCGTTATTGCATATTTTAGTACTTTTTCATTGACAGTGCTTATTTCAGTAGTTAAACGTGTTAGGCGTGTTGTATTACGTGGGAACGGTGGCGGACCGCAGCTGGTGACGTGCACCACACACGCACTCGGCAAGCGCACTGAACCCAATCTGCTGGCTCGCACTAGGCGAAAGCATTAGCGGGATGCGGTGCGTGGGGGGAAGGGAGTACGGCACTCATTGCTTCACGCAATTCAATTGCTCGCTGTTTGTTAACCTACGAAAAATCTTATTTTTGTTGAAATAATGCCGCCAGTGAAAAAAAATACCCAGACTTTAATGGAATTTTGGATAAAAAATTACCCAGGCCAATTTACGACTGATGGCACTGTGATTTTCTGCAAGGTTTGTGACAAGCGAATACCTTCATCAAAAAAATACCAGATCGATACCTGGCGGGTCTTTCTTTCTTTCCTGCGGACTCCGAACAGGGGAGGTTAACCCTTGGTGTGCTGCCAGAGGAGGAGGAAGAGGAAACGTTATTTCTAATAAATAGTAT
This sequence comes from Limnodynastes dumerilii, assembly GCA_011038615.1. NCBI lineage: Eukaryota > Metazoa > Chordata > Amphibia > Anura > Limnodynastidae > Limnodynastes > Limnodynastes dumerilii. The sequence continues at coordinate 1,346,258 of WWET01000009.1, forward strand.
TTTGTGCATATTTCACCTTTTTTAGTGCATATCTGCATGCATATTTTGGCATTTTGAGTTAGTGCATAGAATCCGATGTCTAGTTATCTCCATTCATTTGACCATCAATGAATAATATGCAGGAAACCAGAATATCTTTGTAACAAAAAAAAAATGATCCTAAAAACTTTGGAATAAGTCAAATAGGAAAAAAGTTAAGTAGCCTACCCTTGTACTACATAGCAGGATGAAATGGGTACCCAGTCTGCTAGAGAATTACTCTAGATGTAGGGATTAATCAAACAATTCCACATAAATCCAAATAAGCTGGAAACTTTAGGATTGGATTTAAAGATCGTTGCATGGATACAATCTTGGTTACAGGATACACAACAGAGGGTTGTAGTAAAGGAAATCCCTTCTGAGGATTGTAATGTAATCAGTGGAGTACCAGTTCTGTACTTGGACCAGTGCTATTTAATATCTTTATAGGTGATATTGCCTGTGGTAGAGGAGGTACACAAAATGAGAGATGATCTAGGCAGGCTGGAGGAATGGTCAAGTGTGGCAACTGTAGTTTAATTCCAAAAAATGCAAACTCATTATTTCATGTGACTTAAAGGTAGCCAAGCAATGTAACAAAGCGAAGAGAAAGGCGTATCAGATGCTTGGTTGCATAGGGAGAGGAATTAGTAGCAGAATGAGAGAAGTAGTGATGCCCCTTTATAGGTCGTTTGTACGCCCTCACCTAGAATACTGCGTTCAGTTCTGGTGGCCATATCTCCAGAAAGACAAATACATTATAGAGACTGTGCAAAGAAGAGCAACTAAAATGGTCCATGGCCTTTGTAACAAATCATACCAAGAAAGGCTAGAGGAACTAAACATGTATAGCTTGGAGCAGAGAAGGGAGAGGGGGACATGATAGCAGCTTTCAAAGGGGGATATGATAAGAGCTTTCATGCATTTAAACTGAAGGGTGGCATTTTTCAGAGGAAGAGGTGTAATAGAACACAAGGGCATGAATATAAACTGGAGGGTGGTAGATTCAGAGGAAATGTGCGGAAAATTACTTCCCTGAAAGGATGATAGATAAGTGGAATAGTCTCTCCCATCTGAGGTGGTTGCGGTAGAACAGATTAAACATGCTTGGGATAAATAGGATATCCTGAATCTCAAACTAAATTGAGGGTAAACAGATCTAGGGTCAGTATAGTTTTAAACAAACAACTGGACAGACTGGATGGCCCAAGTGGCTCTTATCTGTCATCACAATGTTTCTATCATATTTTGAACCTTCTATATTAAAACTATGAACTCTCCGCTATAAAATAGTAGCGCAATTTGGGTGTACAATTTGCTATTCATTGACACTATTTGCTGTGCACCAGCTACACAATAAAAATGGACTATTCGGACAAGCCATAAGACAGACTGCACAGCTGACAGTCCAAAATCAGGACTGTCCTGCTGGAATAAGCAAGAATTTGATGAAGCCTAAATAAACCTTGAGTTTGAGTGCCATTTACCAATATTTAATATACACTCCCATTGTACTATGACACGACTATGGAACTCCAAATAGTCTCAGGTATCCAGAGAAATAGAAGATAACGGCAGATAAGAGCCACACAGCCCATCCAGTCTGCCCAATTTTTAAAACTATATTGACCCTAGACCAGTGATGGCGAACCTATGACACACGTGCACGCGCCCCCTGCAGCACCTGATTGGATCAAAATGATCCAATCAGATGCTGCAACCTAGGACATAGTGAGTGACGTTGTGTAACCTAGTTCACGCAGCGTAAGAGTGGGAGTAAGAGAGGCGCCGCATAGGAGAGCGGAAAGCAGAGGTAAGTTTATTTTAAGTTTAATTATTAAAAAAGGCTGGGCACCAATAAAGGGGGCAAAAGGCTGGGCACTAATAAAGGGGGCAAAAATGGGTCAAAGGCAATTAAAAATGTAACTTTCTTTACTAGAAATGCAAATATCACAAAATGATGGCACCCGAGGTAAGCTAGATTTTTCCACATTTTGACACACCAAGCTCAAAAGGTTAGCCATCACTGCCCTAGACCCTATTAGACTGTCAATTTAGTGTAAGATTTAGGATATATATATATATTTTTTTTTTAACCTACACTTAAAGGAAAGTTCATGCACCAATAAAGGGGGCAAAAAGGCTGGGCACCAATAAAGGGGGCAAAAAGGGGCCAAAGGCAATTAAAAATGTAACTTTCTTTACTAGAACTGCAAATATCACAAAATGATGGCACCCGAGGTAAGCTAGATTTTTCCGCATTTTGACACACCAACCTCAAAAGGTTAGCCATCACTGCCCTAGACCCTATTAGACTGTCAATTTAGTGTAAGATTTAGGATATCTATATTTTTATTTTTT
>WWET01000009.1:1348758-1403903 GCA_011038615.1 Limnodynastes dumerilii
AAAAAAAAAATTTGCGGCGGAACTTTGGGACACTTAAAAAAAAAAAAAAAAAAAAAAAATACGAGACCTCAATTAGTTAATGACTCACTTAGAAATAATAAGCGAGCTAGTTTCAGACTCCCAGAGATGGGGTGTTTGCCATGTGACAGGATCGTACGATTGCAGACTTTTAATACACCCCTGCTTTAAGTGATAATGGGTGATTACGGCAGGGTCCTGGGGTTCAAACAGATATGTAGAGCCAGTGGGATCCACTGACTAACCCAGATCATGCTGCATTTGGAGACCCAACCACAGCAAAATGGTATCCATTCCAATGACATCATGGAGACATTAAGCCTCAGCGTCACCTACTCAACAGATCACAGACGGATTAATATTTGTTTGTTAGTAAGGTCCACATCTACACTTTCCTTTAAAGACCCGGTCAACAGATTTGACAGTTATTTTAAAGGTGTAACAGATACAGCAATTGTCAATTGGAAAACGTACTACTGTCAAAATAGGCTGCATTAAGTGAATTCATTGAACCGGTTAGTGTAGCATTACCATGCAGATCTAAATAGTCCTTGTCTTTGCAGTTTGCATGAACAGAGGAGGGTTGGGAACTAGTGGGTTATTTATCATAACATTGAAAGCTTGGGCCTATGAGGATTGATATAAATTAAAATCCCCTTCATTTGTGCCAGTAAACCATTTGGAAACAAATACTGGAGACTGCAACTGGTGTGAATAGATTTATTTTTATGAGACTCTCGTAGAAAATTGCAAGAACCCCACTTTAGCTGTCGGCATTCTTTTCCTGAGCTCGGAGAAAGCTTGCTTTTTTCTGAGCAATGCGGTCTTTCTTCTGTGCCAGAGACATTTTGGCACGATTCCATCTGGAAACAAGAAACAGCCATTAGTACCAAAAAAAAATAAAAATCCTTGCCTAAGGTTACAATGAAAAGAAGAAGTTTCAGAAGCTCTTGGTAGATAAAAGGTGCAGAGGAAGCAGATCATTGCATTAAGGGTTCCTTAAGGGGTGTGGGTCCCTGCAAAGAACAGTTCTATTTCGATAGGGCAGTTCTTTCCCAGACAGTTTCGAACAGGCTGGGATATTGATTGCCTATGTCTTGAAGAGGCATAGCAATAAATCCCCAGAGCACGGAACACGGTGCTCCGAAAGGTGAGTGGCTAATAAGACCCCAACCCTTCCCCTAATCCTAACCCTCCCCTTCTATGGTCCTAACCTTAACCCCCCCTTCCTAAGAGCCTAAACCCCCCATACTAAAATGCCCCGGAGGGGTAACTCACCTCTCCGTAGCATTCATACGGCGGGTCTGTGAAAATGAATGGGCGAGTATGCCGACCGGCTCACTCAACCATTCATAAAAAAAATTCTAAAACGGCCTCCTATTCGAAATAGAAATAGCCGAAAAGTAACTTTCGGCAGTCTCTATTTCGCAAAGCAGGCCATCGGACTGGAGACTGCAACCGCTTAAGGGAGGGAGATGAATAGATTATGGGCCCAAAGAATCATCAAGTCGGCTTCCGTAGGACTTCAACAATTGTCTCTCACAGCAGCACATTGATAATGAGGAGCGGAATAATAAGTCACAGAAATACTAACAAAGATACAGAACATAAAACTACAGAGCGAGGTTATAGCAGTGTTGCAATCATTCAAGACATAAGAATCCGTTTAAAAGAAGTCTTACAAAGGTGATCCACAGCAATACAACACAGGTGTGAGATCACTGAAGATGCATATAGGCGAGAGACCAGTTAGTGAGGGATGAGTTTGTGCCTCTACTATGCATCTGGTACTGCCGTGGGTAAGCAGGGTTTGGTTGGAAAGTGTGGTTTGTTATCTTGCATTCCATGAACACACTTACACATTCTTTAACAGGACAAAATACCAGTGATTTCAGATTTCCAGATACAATTATGTTTGAGGATAGTCAATTCATGAAGATAAAAATCATACAACAGGAGTGTGTACAAGATAAATCATATAAACAAATTATTGGATTTATTAAACATAGGCACAGAGATACTATACCATAAAGCTGGCCACACACTGGTTGTATGATTGGGCCAATAATCTCCGTAGTGTTCACCCCAGAAAATGTTGCCAGCCGGGTGGTATTAAATAGCAGCTGGGTGGGAGCAGTGTAATACTTTGCAATAATAACACTTGACGGAATCCAGACATACATTCACACTGCGAAACGCCTCGCTGCACTACTGGGAGCTAAGCCTTTACGGTCCATTGGAGCACAACCAAGACTGAAAGCTGGAGATCACAATCAACGTTTTGGTCAGGTCTGGCCGTGTGGTAAGCTAAAATTGCTGGGTGGAGCACCCGGCTAAAATGCCCTGGGGAGAACACTGATACAACTAATGGACTGGGACAAAAATCACTAGTGCGCACGCAAGATTAATTTTTTTCAAGGCACCAATAAATGTCCAAAAACCACTAGGGTCCAATTACCTCATCATTCAGAATGCCAGGCTGATTACCCTAGCTACGATTTTTAAAGTGTCTGGTGTTCTGCAGCCCTGTGCCCACTCTCCCTCTGTGCAATGACTATCCAGATGGAGAGGACAGTACTGCAGAAATGCTGCAGTCTCTAGCATCAGTCCAGTGTGGGAGCAGCAGAGAATACCAACTGTCCTGTCCCTGCTGGCAGCCTTCCTTCCCAGCACACTGCATAGAAAACTCCTGCCATGACTAAGAGTGGGTACACACTGGGGGTCTCAACAGAAACTTTCCAGTCACACAATCAAAACACTGTTTCACCAGATATCACCAGTGTGTACGGTCCAAAGACGCTCAAAAAGCTTAGGAAATGGTCTGATCTTTTTGAGCTCCCAATATGCCAGATCAACCATGCAAAGATATTCTTTTGCTTTTCACTAGCGTGTATTAGAAACACTTTGGACAGTACACACAGGTAAGACATCTGGTGAAATGGTCTTTTGATTTGCCAATCAGCTGCATGAGCCTTCTGTCAATCTCATTAATAACCTTCCCCTTCTTCTAGATTATCCCTCCCAGCAGCCGCAGTGTGGTACAGTCATCAGGACCTCTCCGCTAGGGGAAAATCATCCATTTGTCAGCCACCTCCTGCTGAGAGCGATAACGGCTATAGCGTGTGGCCAGCTTTACAGTCAGTCACCATGAGGTCTTGAATTCCCTAAACATGTTACTTTGCTAGTCTGGTCTGCTACAGGGTTAAGGGGTCCACTTCCATTCCCAAGTCTGACATATAAAGCCAGGAGACCACCACAACACCGGACGGTCAGGCCTCCTAAACGCTATTCAGAAGATGAACACAGCACAACCTCTGTATAGCAAACGCAAAATTCTATTACCTCTTCTTTTTGACTTCTCTCTCTGGCTTCTTTTCATGAACTGGGTCCTCTCGAATGCCGGCATGAGCCTTTTTGTACATTTCCTCCATCTGGCAAGAAAAATTAATAAAAATCAGGTACAATACTGGCATTGTGGTCACTACTACAGAAAAAGGTAGATTGCCAGTCACATTCCCAAAGCAAATAGTCCTCCCTACACACACACACACCAATAATTTGTCGCGCCCTGCATTACATCCAGGAATGTACACATCCAGTACCCAAGAGCTCGGGCCTTTCCATGTACAGAATAAATCAGACGTTGTACAGAAACTGGAGTAACCATGACCAGAGATGGTCTCAACTGGGAGAGATTTTTGTGATGGTCTTCATCTTTGGCTAGCCCATTTCTATTGTTCACTGTACCATGAACATACCAGGTCAGCTGTTATGCCATTCTTTATGTACTGTGAGAACTGCTTCTTGTATGCCTCTTCGTCATCCTCTATCAGTAGACGCATGTATTCCGCCACATTCTGGCCAAGGATGTGTTTGCGATGGACTTCAGCGTTGAACTCTTTGCTCTCTGAGTCGTAGCCGGGGAAACGTTTTGTGCTATCAAATGAGAAGTGTATTTGTTAAGGTTCCTCAGCATGTTCCATGACATTAAAGCAAGGACAATAAAAACTGCCTCATCTACCTCAACCCAGTCTCAGATGTGCTACTAACCCCAAACGAATATAAGAAACCCCTAAGCTTAAAAATCATCATGCAGCAGTCCTGACAGCCATCAGATTGTGAAACCTAGAACACATTTACCAGCGCTAAGAATTGTCATCTCAGCCAGCAATTCCCAATCTCAGTCCTAAGGGACCACCATCAGTCTATGTTCGCAGGTTGCAATGAATCCAGACCTTCACTGCTGCAGTTGTCAGAGACCCAACACTGGATTACCACTTTATCCTTACTACTGCATGAGTGAAGGGAGCTGTCCAGGAGAAGTTAAGGCGATGTGGAAATACTGACTGTACATATAGGCTGAAGCCAGCCCCAACCATACAATCTGCACCACCCCACCTCACGGGAATTGCTTCCAGCCCTGTACCGCGCCACCACTGTAAGGCATAGCAATACAGAGCTGGATTCTCTGGATGCAGACATCCACACAGATTTGTTACAGCGCCTGCTTCTCAGTTTTATGGATATGGTGATCTGAAAACACCCCCTTGGTGTACATCTGGATCTGGCAAACAGAGTATCACCTGTGAAGCTTATAAAATGTGTCCAGCAGAGACCTGGAAAACACACACTGATAGGAGGTTGCAAAACACTATCTAGGCCCACTTCCTACATACAGCACTGTGATAAAGCATAAATCAGCAGACAATTGCGTTACATGTTCAGATTTATGAATTATATACAGTTATTACTGTCACGAAGCATTCTTTTAAAACAGTAAATAACCCAAGAGGTCAGGAGAAAGCTTATATACAGCACTTAGTACAAAGCACTGCTTGCCAGACAGTCTACACATGTGCAGTTCAGGTGGCTTTTGCTCATGTGCAGAGCAGGGACACCTGTGCATGATCCAGTTGCAGGATATGTGCCCCCCCCCCACCCCCATTGTGGGACATATTTCAGAGTAAGGGCAGCTGATGGGCAATATTGCATTCAGTTTTGCAGCAGGAGGTAGAACCTGCGCAGCTTACCTGTGAGGAATGGACAGGCCGCCGTCAACGGCTCCCTTTAGAGCACCGAAGACTTTGTTTCCAGTGGTGGTTCTGGTTAAACCTGCATCCAGGTAACAGGTGAAGGCTCCAGGTTGCCCATCAATGCTTTCCACATTGTACTCGTCACCAGTAACATCCACTTGGCCTTCATAGACTTTGTCAAGGCCAAACTTGTTCAGCAGCTAACAAGACATGAAACCACAGGTAGTGTTTTACTTGTTATGCATGGTGGCAGAATGCGATCCACAGAACTTTAAATTGACAACAGCACAATTACTTCCAAAACAGCACATGCCTATAGCAATCCTCCAGCTTAATATACACAACCCTTGTAAAAATTACCAAGGTATTTATGCTGCATGTGCCAGGAAGAGATTGCCCTTTCTGATCACTCACCTATAAGCTGCCACTTCAAAAATGCATGAAGTAGTTTTAAAACCTCAGCATCTGGGGCTTATAACAAAACCAGGTTGGTAACATGTATATAATAGATGGTAGTGTATACAATTATATCTGATCCACAACCATGGAAATTATATAAACACCCTCACAAGATAATAAAGTTCTGATTTTTTTTTATACATACAAGACCATAAAAATAAAAAAAAAATAAAATCAAGTGTCATAAGCAGACAATCTAACACACAATACAGACTTCACGTTTGAAACAAGGCAGAAGGTAACCCAGTTGTAGATACATATATGTTCTTTATATTTCTGAAGTAAAATATATAATTAGCTAAATCTTCCATTATAACCAATATTAAAATCTATATACTGATGACTCATTTATCTTCTGTGCATTTGATGGGGACACAATTTGTCCCTGAATAGGTTAGTGTTGAGGTAGTATGCTTATGTACCAACATGCCGGGAAAAAAAAACGGTCTGAACACAACTACCCACATGAAATGGAATACCAGACATAACATGCCAGAGTGTAAAGCACAATACCGTGACACTTCAGATCTATACATTCTGCAAAGTTTAAAAGACAAACTAACCTAAGTAAATGAACACTGGACCGGACCCAGATCCAATAACGTTAGGGGACTTGTGCAAGTAATTTGCATAAGTCTCATGAAAAGTAACGTCAGCGCACCAGATACTCAAGCATACCTTTAGACATACAGAACCAAGTTCCGTATATCAGAAGGTACAAAACAGGTGCCGACCCTTCCGGTACATGTCGTATCCCAGCCATACAGGCGGAGATAGGCTTTCAAATTAAGGGTCGGGTGTGGGGAAGACCAGATACGAATTAATCCGTGTACGGACTCAGATCAATGCGTAAAAGTTAAAATTGGGCCCTGGACATTTAAGTGGCCAGAACTACTACCAATAGAGGGGAGTGACAGGGGTGCAAGCACTCCCTCTACCTTGCGCACTTTCAGACCCCCACACATACATAAACCACACGGGGGTCTGGATCTGGGCCGCAGTTCTTTAAACTTCAGCAGCAAAACCGACCATAAAGGTAATGCAATAATCAGAGCTTGCTAGCTAGACCAGAGTGTAATAGTTACTCGATCAACTTGTGGAGGTTTGGTGTAGAAGAACAGCTTACTAACTGCTTTACAAGCCACTACTTGACACAGGGCGGCTCACAGCCATTAGCTGAGCTATCCACTGAGGATTTCTTAAGGTACTGTCGCCACAAAAGGGGTCGTCTTCATTAGGTGAACCTGGAAGAAACAGCCAGCTGACAGATGTGACATACCCTGCGAGCCAGCAGCAGACCGGTGCAGTAAGCTGCAGCGTAGTTTGTAAGCCCAACCTTGACGCCATACTTTGGAAGCTCATGGGAATAAGCAGCACAGACAATGATGTCCCCTTCAATCCTGGCATAGGCAATCTGTAAGAAAGGTACACAGTATCAACACGAGACGTTACAGCTCCATGACAGATATACAGCCAAGCACTGGGAAACAATAGGAGAGCCAAATTCAAACTCTAGGGAGCAGATTCTATTCTCCGTGATAAGATCCCATAGCCATCACATTTTACCTCTATGGGTTATTGCCCCATTCCGAATATGCATCACATGATGAATGTGCCTCTGGGTATTAATGTGGAGTTTGGCAATAGTTATCATTAAGCGCTCCGTGACTAAATAAAATTTGCTTCATCATACACACACACATATAGGTGCTACTGCGAACAGCCCTTTCTCAAAAGGACCGTTTTCTCCCAGCCAGTTCTGAACAGACCGGGAAGTCGATTCGCTTCTCCTCTGCAACGCAGAAGCAATCAATTGACTAAAGAAGATCCTACGGCAAATATGAGATTAAAACCCAACCCTTCCCCTAACCCTCTCTTCCCCACAGCTTAACCCAAAAACTCCCCAAAGAGTGTTACTCACATCCGGTCGGTGCGACTGTTTCCGAAGAATGAATGAGTAAATATGCGGATATGCACTTACCCATTAGGAACATAACACTATTTTCAAAATAGAGACAGCCGAAAATGATCTTTTTGTCTGCGTCCATTTCTAGAATAGCAGTTTCGCAGTGACAACTCCTACTGATATATACATAAAATCCCACGCCCTAACCAGCATGAGCTCCATTTAAGGATAACAGCGGCACATGTATATTACAAGCATGCATTTTGTGTGCAGGAAAAACATTCACACATGTGGCAATGCCACCTGATATTAGACCAACATACCTGGCAAATAATGTCTCTGTTGGTGATTCGCACAATCATCCTGTACTTAGGGGTATTGTACTTGTTTTTGTCCTGGACAACCAGTCTTTTTCGGGCAAAATAGTCAGTCTTGCCCTCTGGGGAAAAAAAATAAAACACAAATTTGATCAGCAGATCACATTGGAAATATTAAAGCTGTTACACACATTTCAGGTACAGGACTCACCTCTCCTTCTGCGGAACTTGACCTGGTACCGCTTAAAATAAGCCTTGTTCTTCACAACTTTCACAAACCCCTGCACAAAAAACAGAAGATTAATTCAATTTAGCCTTGTTACACTACAAGTGAAAACAGACTCTAGAAGGGAGCTGTTACAATTGTACACAAACAGATGATCTTTAGAAAGTTTAGTACTTAACATCAGGGTACACTGCTGTGCCATAATCAAAGACATTTCATAAAAATAATAACTAAACATTTGCAGCACACAACACATTGCAACACTAGTAACAGCAATCAGCCATTCAGAATAACCATTTCAACAACTAATTCCTATACACACTGCCTTAGGCCACAAGCACACAGACTGTCATGGACGGTAGATCTAACATACAAGTGATCAGAATTGCTACAATAGATTTCCATACATTAAACCACACTATAGTGAAGAATATAAAGCACGTCATCATTACTACAATGAATAATGCAATGGAGTATTACTGATGGGCCATAAACAAAATAATTACACACAACTCTGTTTATATTATAAAATAAGCAGCAGGAACATGATCAGTAACATTGCTATGGAGACATCACACGTGTCAGGTGAGCGGTGTGCATGAGCTAGGCCAACAAGACAGCCGGCCGGAGCCTGCAGCAGCCATTAGGCCACGCTGGAAGGAGCACAGACCCTTCCACAATCTAAAGTCATCTTGCTCAGATTTGGCGGATCCGCGGCTCAAATCCGTCTGGCATGATGAGTAGGACACTAAGGTATTTATTGCCGGTAACATCGAGGCGGATTACTAACCATTTCGCCGGATTTTGTCCCGTCAAGGCTAGGACCGGAGAGTCACAGCGCTAACGTAAGGGCGCTGTTGAACTGGGAAAAGGCCGTGCATAGTGCGCATGCTCAGTAAGTACCCAGCCGCGCGGCCGATTGGTACTTTTACGGAGACAAGAGTAGACCTCAAAGTGACTGGACAGTGTACAGATCCGTAGGTGCTGCCATCCTATGGTGACAGGGAATATTACTTCCAGTGTGTAATGTGTGCAATGTCTCATTGGTAAAGGAGGCATTATTGCAATTGTGTAGTTACAGCAATCAGTAAGTAAAACCACTATCATTCTAGTTACATATTTTCATTTTGTTAATAAAGTCTCTGTTTGTTATTCAACAAGAATTCAAGTTTAATCTTTTATAGTTAAAATTAAACAAATTTTTTACTTTTTATTTCTGCAGATCTAATAATATGTTGGATTGATACAGTAATTAGAGACTTTGGGCCTTATCCAGAGTTAATAGTGAAATCCTAAGCTGCATACATAAGAGAACGGGGCACTCCTACGTACAGAGTTTAAATACATGGCCATGTCCCTACTTTAAGTATCCCACATGTATCCCTGTGTGTGTGTGTGGAATACTGCATCATACATAAAGGCCTAGCCAAGCCCTTACTGTATAATTTAAATAGCTATTCCCACCATGCTTACCTGGTGCTCATGAGTGGCCCACCTGCCTGCAAAGGGCCCACCATGTTACTCTCCTGGTGTGTCTACCATGTTACTTACCTTTGTGTCATCTAAAAAAAAGGCATATTTCTCTCTTGATACCACAGGCAATATCACAAATAAGTTTTATGTTTTTTTTCTTTATGTGTATATTTTTACACATATATGTTTTTTTATTTTACATGTATATGTTATTTTTAGTATTATACATTTAATTTTATCTGCTATTAGTCATTACTGGGTATTTTCAAAGATTTTACATGTCCTGTTAGTGGAGTACCTATATACCACAAATGGAGACTAATTAAGTGGGTTATGTGATTGGAAGCAGGTACGATAAAACCACCATGTGCATTGCTTTTCTCACTTCCTCTGATGAAATCAATGCTAATTGATGAAACGCGTCAATATTGCAGGATCGTGGCATAACAGAGAGATCTCTTTTTTATTTCCCAAAAGCTTCATCTGTCATATGCAATTTCGCTGCACACTCTAAGCACATTACTATTATTGGAGGCTCACTTTTCCTATTGGGACATTTACACCACGTCTAACTTTTAATAGCACCGAAAAGCTTATTAGACACGTGTCTTGGACACCCGCTGTCTCCGAATGTGATTATCGAGCCGGGCTCGTCTGTGGAGGTCTGTGAGTGGTGGAGAAACTAGGCGGTTGTGCATATCAATATAAAAGAAAAAGGGGTGATATCTCTAAACAAGTGCTAGGAGGGTCAGTTAAGGAAGTGCCAAACCATATACAATAGGATAAATGGTAAAAGTCCACTTACGGTCTAGGAGGTAATGCACCTAGAAGATGATATGCCTCTCCCCTCTTGGGGATAGACACAATGAGGAAAAAGGTGATAAAAGAAAATATTTATTACAAACATAATACAAAATATACACCTAAAAAAGGAACTAGAAGTCCATACCAGGGATATGTTGAAAAAAGGCAAGGTCCAAAGTAAAACGTCTAAGATGTAGAAGCCCGGGCAGATGCTTTACAGGGGGACACACCGATCACCTGGATGTTGCTCTGAGTACCTCTAAATGCTGGTCGACTGACGCGTTTCAGGCTCACACTGAGCCTTTTCTCAAAGGATGTGCATATCAATTTAGGAGTATCCAAATGGTCAAAACATAAACTGCGGTTTTACTCTGCTAAAGCAACCACGGGCTCCAATTTACCCAGTCAGAATTGTCCTAATATTCAAAAGTGGTGAGATTGTAATATCATTCATTGAAATTTTCCTCCTATATCATATATCATATGTTGCTTATTTGAAGACTTCGTATCTGTTCAGTTGAATGCCATTAATCAGGAGACTGTTTTCTATCTAACATCGTTCCGTATTGGATAAAAAGTTTTCCCTTGGCAACTATTGATAAATACGAGGCTGCAATTTTAAGGACATATTCCTCATATTCCTCATATTCAATAGTAACCTTCAGAAGCAATATAGTAGCATTTGTATCTTTTTATTGTTGTGCATATAGTGTATTTTGATGGATCATTGCTATGTTATGATCTAATTGGTACCAGTTTTTATTTATGTGTTATAATAAACAGTGTATTTTTATCTTTTGAATATACCCAGTAGTTGTTTAATATTATTTATTACTGGAAATTATTCACTTTTTTTTTTATCTCCATTTATCTCTCTATATGTACATAATTATTTCTGATTATATGCCATAAATCTTAAGCGCCAATACAACAGGTGTAATTCTCTGTTCTTAGTATACTATCACAAATAAAGATTAAATAGCACTGGTCCAAGTCAGGGTTGTGGACTCTCCTGGAATATCCGTGAGACTCCCAAAATGTGGGCAGTTCTTACTATAGTAACCCTAGCATTTCAGTGGAAATGGGCTGTGCTTCCCCTCTGGGCAGGAGAAGCATGCAAAGTGTACAGTGTGAGAGGGGGCTCCCACAGTGCTGCAGATTAGCGGTCGTACGGGCTGCTGATCCGCATGATAGAGTTCATGCAGGCTTATGGCAGCGTAAGCTGCCATAGAGCCCGCACGAGAGAGGCGAGTGACAGGGGGCGTGCACTCCCCTCTCTCTCGCGGACGTACAGACCCCCGCACGTTTTCTGTACGTGTCTGAATCCGGTCCATTATTATTATCGTTGGCCTGTATTCAGAGAACCATTTTTGTTGCCAGATGCGTGCGTATTTTTAGATACATTTCAACTGCGCATGCGTAGTAACTTTATATACGCAAGTTCCGTAGACTATACACACGTAAGTGCCTCACAGACGGACTTGTGAATCGCACTTGAGGACATATGCACGCATCTCACACGGACATAGAAATTTACATAAAAGTGGGTGGGGGAAGGCATTTAAATGAACGCATGGAAGCGCAGTTTTAAAGAAACACACGTACTGAGGACATATATGCACGCAAATGCTCACGGAAAGATACAAGTGGTCTATGGACTCGTAAGTGGCCGACAGCACGTCCGGGAAAGGGGAGTGTCATGGGTGTTAGGGGGTTTGACCTGCGCCGTAAGTGCATATAATCGCATACTTTATGGAGGAGGGGTAGGCTAGCCTGAACAGGTACGTTTTGAGTGCGTGCTTGAAGACCTGCAATGTTGATGAGAGTCTGACTGAAGAATGCTACTATCTAATACTTTAGTGACCAGGTCAAAAAATTCAATAAGATTTGTTTGACATGATCTTCCCCCAGTGAATCCATGCTGCTTGGGATCTTGTAAGTTACTGGATTTAAGATACTGTACAATTTGTTCCTTTAACAGTGTTTCCATCAATTTCCCTACTACTGATGTTAGACTCACTGGTCGGCAGTTTGACGCATCTTCCCTACTTCCACTTTTATGCAGAGGGACGACATTTGCTATTTTCCAGTCCTCTGGAATTACCCCAGTTATTAGTGACTGGTTGAATAATTCAATTAATGGTTTTGCCAGCCCTCTAAGCTCTTTTAGTATCCTCGGATGTATCCCATCTGATCTCATTGATTTGTGCACATTAAGCTTTGAAAGTTCTTCTAATACCTGCTCCTCAGTGAAAGTAGTAGTAATTGCCCCCATTGTATTAATAGTCTTTCTATTTAAAAGTGGTCCCTTCCCCTCTCTTTCTTTTTGAATATTGAATATACTTCTTCCCTCCCTCGTCATGACTTGTAGCTCTTCTATCCTGATATCTGCACCCCTTGTCTCTCCCCCACTTCCTCTGCCTCCTCTTTCCTGTCCCATTCCTATCCTTATGCCCCCACCCCAAACCTCTCTCCCCTCCTCACTCATCCAACCCCACCAACCTCATCCACATCTCCTCACTCTTTCTACTGCGCTCTCTAGAACACAACATCCATCTGTTACAGACTGCTGCATATTTATGTATGCATAGATACGCTGCTGCATATCTATATACTAAGCTGCTCTGACAGCTTAGAAGTATACCTTCAAAGCTGTCAGAGCAGCATAGTACAGAGATATGCAGCAGGGAGTAGTACCCATACTATCCTCACCATCAGAGGCTCTAGTGAAAACCTGGCCCTGGTTTAGACTCCGCCCCCTGGTGAGAACCTCCTTGAGTGACTGTAACACCCTTGCGGTATTAACTATGAATCCCAGTCATCGAGGCTGCAGTGCAAGAGCCTTACACATCTCTGTTACTCACCAGGGCCCTTGCATGGGAGTGTGGAAATTGCTATGTCAGATGTGCTGGTCATGGTTCCTATTGATGGTTAAAAGTGAGGCACCAAGCATTTAGATTTAGAATAACGAGTCTTTGCTCACTACGTGATATGGGAATAGTTATAGTTCTTACACTCTGGATACAAAGGGCCTGATCCAGAGTTACGGGCAAGTGTTGTGCGTACTAACACACAGCGTAACAACTATGCACTCCCCCTGACACTCCCCCTGTCCTGCCGTAGTTACACTGTCTTACGCCGGCTGCAGGCTACCCTAACTTTTTCCGGTGTAACTATGGCAGGACTTAACAATGACCTGTCTGTAACCTCCTAACCCTGCCCTTCCTGCCTAATTACCATGCCTCCTGCCGCCTACCTTCCCTAACTGTTTCGTATTTACAGTGATCGTAACATTCGCACGCCCCTTCCACCGTAAATACACTACAGTTAGGGACGACCGATTCTCAGATACTAAATTCCGCAATTACGAAACAAAACATCTGCCGGGCGCATACGCAGATCGGCCAAATAGCCGATCTTACACTTACGCCGCCGTAACAACACCAGCGGGCGTTGTTTTGGATCAGGCCCAAAGATTGGAATACCATGAAAAGTAGACAGAAAGTCCAGCAGCCTGACTGTTGGGATGCCTTACAGTATTTGTGTTTGGCTACCTGCCTCCATTTATTTAGCCTTACAAGATATTATATATCTTTATCAGATATTTAAGCAGAGATAGGGGCTGCCGCTACCCATGGCTACATTGCACTATGTTGCCCGGCAACATAGATGCAAATAACTGGGTGTTTGGGTGCCTGGGCCTTCTGCGTTTCAGTCATTCCCCTTGCACAGCTTCTGCCACGCCCATCCGTGGAGGTCAGTGGTTTCCTTACAACTATCGCATTTTTCCCTATTTGCACTCACTTACTGAACATCCGAGCCCAATCGTAGCACAGTATAAGTAAAACTGATTTGTGTCAGCCTAAAAGCATTTCTTGCTCCTATTGATCAGCAATTGAGAAATTTTAGTTGTTATTCCTCACTTGCAGGCAGCAGGTTGAATTAGTCTTATTTCAGCCAGGAGTCTGGTCATGTGGAATGTGATGGTATTAAGCTGCCAAATCATTCCCTGATTTCCTTTTCCATATAACACACATCAAGTCATTTCCTCAATCTCTCCCTTCATTTACCTGCCAGAAATGAAATGAAATTTCCCTTTTTGGGATGTGCTTGTGAACACTCCTCACATTGTACCATAACCTCACTGTCAGAAAAAGGAGAATATTTCTTACACAGTTACTAAGTCTTTAGAAGAAAATACATAAATAAAGAGAAAATCCATACTTTCTATATGATCAGAGAAGTTTATTCTACACAAGTAAGTACTGGAATGTGACACTTATTTACAGTTGGATCTAATTCATGTCTGATGTCTATCATGGTTCCCTGCTTTGGCATATCCTCCTTCCAGGTCCCTTCATAGAGCTGGCCTTTATCATAATAGAAATACTTTCCAGCTCCATGTTTCTTTCTATCTTTCCAGTATCCCTCGTAGCTGTTCTTGTCACTTGGTGCCAACGCACACCTGTGAACACGCAGCAGACATAATAATAGCCACTATTTAATGTGACGCTTTACACATTCTTACTCTTTACTGCTAGCGCATAGCCTGGTTCCCCCCTCCCATCCTACCCACCCTACTGCCCAGTTACCCCCTACCCATAAAACCCATAAAACAAGGGAAATTATAACCATTTATTGATAAATAATCAATAATCTTCAGTAGATTGGATATCATTTTTTTGACCTTCACTGCCTCTAAGTTTCTATGGACCTGATCCAGACCTACGCTCGCATGCGAACGTACTGCGCATGTGCATAGTGACAACTTCCGGTTGTACCAAAGACCTTTTCGTAGCGGCGAATTGTTTGCATATTTTCCGACGACGGGGCGCGTTTATAGTACAAAGTTAGTATGGACGCTGGAGTTAGGGAATGTAGGCGGGGGAGCCATTTAAATTGTACAGTATGGGCGTGCTTAGGCCGCTACGAACAGCGCGTTGTTACGAAAATACGTACGAACACATGTAAAAGTTAGGCGGGTGTACTGAAAGGAAGGTGTCGTGGGAGTGAAAGTTTTTACGCTGCAGCGGTAATACGCTCCGCTCTCTGGATCAGGCCCTATGATTCTATTTCCTCAATTTGTGTCCATTTTTGTGACATGTTTGTAGAAATATTTGTATTGATGTTGTGATCACTGATGTCTGTAAACTTTGCTACAGTTTTGACAAAACTAAATAATAATAAAAAAAAATATATATATAAAAAATATATATATCAAGAAAATGCACTATACTTTACAGGTTAGTCCCATATAATTCAACCATAATGCTAGCTCTCACTTTCCTATTACATACTACAGAATGTCAGCTAGAATCTGATTGGTTGCTATGGGCAACATCTCCACTTTTCCAAATCCGCAGCTTAGTAAATCTGGCTCATAAACTCAATAAATCAAAATTAAATTGTTTCCATAATTTCAAATCATGTACATCATCATGATCAAAAATCATGTTTTTATAAGAAATTTAAAATGTTGTTTTTACTTATTTTGTGACATAATCTGACAGAGGCATTTGCGATAATCAGAAGCTCCACTTACAGTCAGCATTACACTGTGGAACCATCTTGCATTTGCGCAATGTATTTAGGTACATAGCTGTGTTGAGCTAGCTGCTGTGTTGCAAATGACAGATGAGTCCCTTTTAGCCCCCTATTTATAACCTCTGATGGAGCAGGCTGTCCGAGGTTATATTATAAGTTTTCGAGATAGGGGTGAATAAGATTAGCATATATATTGCGGATTCTATATGTATTGGGGGTTTTTTTTGGGGGGAGGGAGAGTTCGATTCATCCTCCCTTTTATTTATATAGTTTGATATACAGAAAGACAGTAGGTATATGACTTACCTGTAGATACATGAAGAACTAAGTATTGGGCAAATCATAGTTTGATCTCAGATCTTGAAAAGATCTAGGACCTTATTAACACATACGTTTTTGCGGTGGATTGCGTGCTTGTTTTTAGGAGCGGATTAACTGCGCATGCGTAGTATCTTTCTCCACGTAATTTAAGTAGTATTTACGCACGTAAGTACTTTAGGCACGTCTAGACTTGTGAATCGCACTTAGGGACATACGTATGGAGGGGAGTGGTTTTTATCTGTACGGTAGAAGTTACGTGAAAGTGGGCGGAGGGAAGCATTTAAATGGACATTTGAGGGCACAGTTAGATAAATACGTACGTAAGTTACATACGCATGTAAGTACATACGTAGAGTTAAGGGTGTCATACGGAGGCGTAAGTCACCGAAAAAACATATGCCTTGCTACGTGCGTACAAACGTGAACGTAGTAATACAGATCTGTGAATCCATCCTTAATTATTCCCTCCTGGATCAAAAATATAATTCTCCATTTGAATGCCCTTTTTTTCCACGTATTAAAAGCAGGATTATCCGGATTATGCTTCTGTGAAGCAGGCAATCGGCTATGTTACGAAGCATAGCCACATGCATAACTTTTGATATGTCAAGGAAACCAGTCACAGCTTGGACTTTGGATAACTGCAATTTAGCTCTAACAGTTGTAGGCCGCTACCTTTGCCATAGAAATTTTTATGAGTGTGGCACATGGCTGAATGTCAAATCTGGAGAGGCGGAATGGGAGCATTTGCATGAGATATTCCAACTTGTTTAATAGGATACTTTTTTTATCGCAGAGGAGAGGAGGAGCTTCATCCAATTCTCCACCAACCTGGACAACCTCTGCATAACACTGGAGAAATTGGCTTTATAAAAGGATATATAGATGGTGTAATATAAATGCCCAAATAATTAGTACTTGCATGTGTGATCTTCAACTGAGCACAGAGTGATGTGTTAGCAAGCAATAGCTCAGCACCTGTCTCAGAACCAGCAGAAGCATATCATCTGCAAATAATGAGATAAGTTGTGTCTGCACTGCCCCCGCTCTGATTCCAGAACATATGCATCTGGAAGACAATTGGATAGCTAGAGGCTCCAGAGCCAGTGAGATTTTTTCATTAGCTCTTTACATAAGATATGTCTCCTCTGATTACGGATTTCGCTGTCTTCCACAAAAGTGTAGGATCACTTATGTGAAATATATTATTGTTTAGAAACTAGGGACCGTATTCATACTTACATAAGTGTAGAATCTACGTGCGTAATTTTTACAATTATATAAACTGCGCATGCCCAGAACCCAAATATATGCACGAAAACCATGGCTGACTGATTCACATACACGGACGTCAGACTCAGGACTGATGCACACATCGGCACGGAATAAGTCCCACATGTGTGACTAGAGGGGCAAGACTCTTAATGCAAATGAGCAGCACACGGGCTACTAATGTACAATATGGGCATTCCAACAGAGTTAGGACTGGTTCACAAGTAGAAGCGCCTCCCGGAAACTAACATACACACAGGAAAAGTTAAGGTAGCCCTCAGCCACTCGTTGATGAACCGTATTGTTTAAAGTGAGGCCATGTTTTTAAAATCTTATGCTGATTTTACATTAAGTGCAAGACTGTAACCTTATAAAGGTTGGCTTTTTTTTAGTTTTATTTTTTTAAGGTTTTTTTATCCATTAAAATTTTGTAACTAAACACCATTAGATTTACTTATTTCACTTTATTGGTTTTGTATGCTGTTTATGAAATTTATGAAACTTTCTATATGTAATGGATTATTGTATTTATAACTTCATTCAGTTTTTTGTTTTGTAGTATTTAAAGTTGTATTTTTAATGCTATTTTTGTTTACATATGTTAATGACAGTACTTGCTGTTTAGAAAACACCCAAAAAATATTAAATTTCATCATCATCATAATCAGTGCGTTTAGTTACGTATCTTTGAATCATAACCAATTTTAAGCAAATAAACGCATAGCCGATTCACAGATAACTAGGTCTGCACATGCCTAAATATACGCAGCAAAGACCTACATCCTTACTTAGCACTCCTGACACAGGGGGAGTGGTTAGTCAGTTTCTTTATTTACTCTGAACCAGTATTGTGGATTTTTCACGTGCGTATATTTTGGTAAATTCACAAATTTACTCAAAGGGGAAAACGGCCCTAGATTACTCTGTGCAGAGCGTATTCACACCTAAGAAGCTTCAGCTTCAGCTTCTTAGGTGCGTAGATTTCCAAAATAACCTACTATGTAATAACCTACTACTACTCTGTGTGAGTATTTTAGTTAGAAAGAGGCCTAATGCCACCTCAGAGAGTGTTTAGGTAGAAGTGGGAGGGGGGAGGGATTTAGATTAGCCGGGGAGGGCAGGTGAAAGACAGGGAGAGGCATTGTCCATGTGTTGTTTCCTTCTTATGAAGGAAGCAACGCTCGGTAAGATAAGGGGCCAGATCCAGAACAACGCTTGTGAGCGAATTTACGCGTGGCGGAGATGTAAAATCGCCTTTTTGTAAGTACTGCACATGCGCACCATAGAAAATACGCTCAGTAACGTAGCGTAATTGTGAACGTATGGGCCATTCACGTATATTTGTCACGTAAATACGTACGTGTGGGCGTGCCAGTTTTACATTACTCCAAAATACGTCTGAAATATGTAGGCGGGGGTTTGTATTTAAAGTGTACAGTATGGGTGTGCTTAGCTGCGTAAATACGTGTTGGCCATACGTACGTGTGCGGATCACTGTGGTTACGTGGGCAAAAGTTTAGGTAGGGTTTGAAAAGCGTATCTTGACAAAATATGTACATTCAAGGGGTGTACCTAGGGGAGTGTATAGAATGTACGCACATGAAAATACGCTACGCGAATAAACGTACGGCAAACGTAGTTCTGGATCTACCCCAAGGTACCTAAAAACAGGGGGCGGGTTAGGGAAAGGATGGGTGAGTTAGGTTTGGATCTGTCTGTACCTAACTCACTGTTAAGCATGAATACGGTTCTGCATCTCCCAAAATTGTGGAGAATTGGATATATATGTTAGGAATTTCCAAGCATTATATCTCCCTCTTGACTAAGAACATGCTGCAATAGCACTATGGGCTCGACATCTACAGCTGGCATTTTAAGAAAATGTTTATCGGACCCCAGTAGATAATTGGTCTGCGACAGGGAACCATGCATAAGGATTGCTAGGAACTAAGGCATACCCTCCATCATGACTTATTCCATTAGGTACAAAATATTCTGCTCCTCAGTTTCCAGCTGTCAGTTACTATGGTAACCACCTTTGTTGAAGAGACAAATGGTTTTTTAAAGATCAGTTAAGTCATTTAAACCAGGTGAGTGACAGTTGGAAGCTCAGGTGCGGAGTATAATGTACTAATGTACCTAATGGAAGGGGTCATGTTGGACGGTATGCTAAGGTCACTTCAGCATCAGACTCATACTCATAATTTGGCATTCCACAAGAGGAGAGCTAAGAAGATTTCAATAGGTAAGTGAACAGTTAACAGTGAAAAGGAGCCTATAAAAAGGTGAAGGGCACCAAAACAAAATGATTTCTTGTCCCCTCCCAAGTCAGCATTTTGTATTGTAAAAAAAAAATTGGTAAAATAAATTTTGGTCCCCCCCCGCCACAAACTTTTTTAATTCATTAATTTAAAAAAGAAAAGGTATGCATCAGCCTTTTACTTACATCCCCTTATATGTGCCTAGTTATCCACTTCTGTCAATTGCTGTGTGCCAAGCCTCTAATTGTGCCCCTTACATGTGTCAGTCTCCTTTTGTCCCCCCCCCATATATATTCAGCCTCCTTTTTTGCCCCCTATATATATTCAGCCTCCTTTTGTGCCCCCTTAAATGTAATAGCCTACTTTTGTGCCCCTTTATATATTCATCCTCACTTTGTGCCCCCTTATATATATTCTGCTTCCCTGCTGCTCAATGAAAGGCTATAACTAAATGTACATTTATGTTATGATGCAGTAAAAAGGGCTGAATATAATAGGGCAATGCTCTGAACATTTTGCAAGACTTGTGTTAATTGTACTTTCTTTAAAAGCTACAATTATAGATGGGCACATATGAGGATATCAAAAGTTGTCTGAGCAGAAGTAATCTTGCAAAGAATAATTTGCAGGACCATGATTTTTTTGTATGAAATAATAACAGGCTATATATGAATATCAGACACTAATTAAAAAAAACATTAATGATCTCCATAAAATCATTAAAACACAATGCAGTTAAAAGGTGTGCCACAGGATGTTGCTAAGTGTGCAATGCCTCCAACCGGGTTAAAAGCACTGGAAGACCTTGCCTTAAGGAATTAAGGGGATACTGGAGAGGCTACAGATACATGAACGCAGAATACTGGAGAGCTGGAGACACATGATTGGTGATACTAGGGAGGCTGCAGACACATGAATGGGGACTACTAGGGAGGCTGGAGGCACATGAATGGGGACTACTAGGGAGGCTGGAGACACATGGTCCCCTTTCCTCATCATCTCCTCCTGTGTTGTCCCCCTTCCCCATCATCTCCGCCTCTGTTGTCCCCATTCCCCATCATCTCCTGTGTTGTCCCCTTTCCTCATCATCTCCTCCTGTGTTGTCCCCCTTCCCCATCATCTCCGCCTCTGTTGTCCCCATTCCCCATCATCTCCTGTGTTGTCCCCTTTCCTCATCATCTCCTCCTGTGTTGTCCCCCTTCCCCATCATCTCCGCCTCTGTTGTCCCCATTCCCCATCATCTCCTGTGTTGTCCCCTTTCCTCATCATCTCCTCCTGTGTTGTCCCCCTTCCCCATCATCTCCGCCTCTGTTGTCCCCATTCCCCATCATCTCCTGTGTTGTCCCCTTTCCTCATCATCTCCTCCTGTGTTGTCCCCCTTCCCCATCATCTCCGCCTCTGTTGTCCCCATTCCCCATCATCTCCTGTGTTGTCCCCTTTCCTCATCATCTCCTCCTGTGTTGTCCCCCTTCCCCATCATCTCCGCCTCTGTTGTCCCCATTCCCCATCATCTCCTGTGTTGTCCCCTTTCCTCATCATCTCCTCCTGTGTTGTCCCCCTTCCCCATCATCTCCGCCTCTGTTGTCCCCATTCCCCATCATCTCCTGTGTTGTCCCCTTTCCTCATCATCTCCTCCTGTGTTGTCCCCCTTCCCCATCATCTCCGCCTCTGTTGTCCCCATTCCCCATCATCTCCTGTGTTGTCCCCTTTCCTCATCATCTCCTCCTGTGTTGTCCCCCTTCCCCATCATCTCCGCCTCTGTTGTCCCCATTCCCCATCATCTCCTGTGTTGTCCCCTTTCCTCATCATCTCCTCCTGTGTTGTCCCCCTTCCCCATCATCTCCGCCTCTGTTGTCCCCATTCCCCATCATCTCCTGTGTTGTCCCCTTTCCTCATCATCTCCTCCTGTGTTGTCCCCCTTCCCCATCATCTCCGCCTCTGTTGTCCCCATTCCCCATCATCTCCTGTGTTGTCCCCTTTCCTCATCATCTCCTCCTGTGTTGTCCCCCTTCCCCATCATCTCCGCCTCTGTTGTCCCCATTCCCCATCATCTCCTGTGTTGTCCCCTTTCCTCATCATCTCCTCCTGTGTTGTCCCCCTTCCCCATCATCTCCGCCTCTGTTGTCCCCATTCCCCATCATCTCCTGTGTTGTCCCCTTTCCTCATCATCTCCTCCTGTGTTGTCCCCCTTCCCCATCATCTCCGCCTCTGTTGTCCCCATTCCCCATCATCTCCTGTGTTGTCCCCTTTCCTCATCATCTCCTCCTGTGTTGTCCCCCTTCCCCATCATCTCCGCCTCTGTTGTCCCCATTCCCCATCATCTCCTGTGTTGTCCCCTTTCCTCATCATCTCCTCCTGTGTTGTCCCCCTTCCCCATCATCTCCGCCTCTGTTGTCCCCATTCCCCATCATCTCCTGTGTTGTCCCCTTTCCTCATCATCTCCTCCTGTGTTGTCCCCCTTCCCCATCATCTCCGCCTCTGTTGTCCCCATTCCCCATCATCTCCTGTGTTGTCCCCTTTCCTCATCATCTCCTCCTGTGTTGTCCCCCTTCCCCATCATCTCCGCCTCTGTTGTCCCCATTCCCCATCATCTCCTGTGTTGTCCCCTTTCCTCATCATCTCCTCCTGTGTTGTCCCCCTTCCCCATCATCTCCGCCTCTGTTGTCCCCATTCCCCATCATCTCCTGTGTTGTCCCCTTTCCTCATCATCTCCTCCTGTGTTGTCCCCCTTCCCCATCATCTCCGCCTCTGTTGTCCCCATTCCCCATCATCTCCTGTGTTGTCCCCTTTCCTCATCATCTCCTCCTGTGTTGTCCCCCTTCCCCATCATCTCCGCCTCTGTTGTCCCCATTCCCCATCATCTCCTGTGTTGTCCCCTTTCCTCATCATCTCCTCCTGTGTTGTCCCCCTTCCCCATCATCTCCGCCTCTGTTGTCCCCATTCCCCATCATCTCCTGTGTTGTCCCCTTTCCTCATCATCTCCTCCTGTGTTGTCCCCCTTCCCCATCATCTCCGCCTCTGTTGTCCCCATTCCCCATCATCTCCTGTGTTGTCCCCTTTCCTCATCATCTCCTCCTGTGTTGTCCCCCTTCCCCATCATCTCCGCCTCTGTTGTCCCCATTCCCCATCATCTCCTGTGTTGTCCCCTTTCCTCATCATCTCCTCCTGTGTTGTCCCCCTTCCCCATCATCTCCGCCTCTGTTGTCCCCATTCCCCATCATCTCCTGTGTTGTCCCCTTTCCTCATCATCTCCTCCTGTGTTGTCCCCCTTCCCCATCATCTCCGCCTCTGTTGTCCCCATTCCCCATCATCTCCTGTGTTGTCCCCTTTCCTCATCATCTCCTCCTGTGTTGTCCCCCTTCCCCATCATCTCCGCCTCTGTTGTCCCCATTCCCCATCATCTCCTGTGTTGTCCCCTTTCCTCATCATCTCCTCCTGTGTTGTCCCCCTTCCCCATCATCTCCGCCTCTGTTGTCCCCATTCCCCATCATCTCCTGTGTTGTCCCCTTTCCTCATCATCTCCTCCTGTGTTGTCCCCCTTCCCCATCATCTCCGCCTCTGTTGTCCCCATTCCCCATCATCTCCTGTGTTGTCCCCTTTCCTCATCATCTCCTCCTGTGTTGTCCCCCTTCCCCATCATCTCCGCCTCTGTTGTCCCCATTCCCCATCATCTCCTGTGTTGTCCCCTTTCCTCATCATCTCCTCCTGTGTTGTCCCCCTTCCCCATCATCTCCGCCTCTGTTGTCCCCATTCCCCATCATCTCCTGTGTTGTCCCCTTTCCTCATCATCTCCTCCTGTGTTGTCCCCCTTCCCCATCATCTCCGCCTCTGTTGTCCCCATTCCCCATCATCTCCTGTGTTGTCCCCTTTCCTCATCATCTCCTCCTGTGTTGTCCCCCTTCCCCATCATCTCCGCCTCTGTTGTCCCCATTCCCCATCATCTCCTGTGTTGTCCCCTTTCCTCATCATCTCCTCCTGTGTTGTCCCCCTTCCCCATCATCTCCACCTGTGTTGTCCCCCTTCCCCATTATCTTCTCCTGTGTTGTCCCTCTTCCCCATCATCTCCTCCTGTGTTGTCCCCCTCCCCCATCATCTCCTCTTGTGTTGTCTCCCTTCCCCATCATCTCCTCCTGTGTTGTCTCCCTTCACCATCATCTCCTCCTGTTTTGTCTCCCTTCCCCATTATCTCCTCCTGTGTTGTCCCCCTCCTCCTCATCTCCTCCTGTGTTGTCTCCCTACTAATTATAAGCATGATTCAGAGATGCGATTTTATCGCTACATAGGTGCGTATATTTAGGATCTTCGAAAATTTGCATCAATGCGCATGCGTAGTAATAGTGCAACGCCGTCTACGTAGAGGTTAGGATCTTAAATTCGCTAAGCGCGGACCTGTGAATCGATCGCAAGCACTTAAGATCTTAAGTGCTGCGGAAGTTTAAGATCTGAAGGATTTTCATGGAAATGGGCGGGGGGAGGCAGGGAGATGAGGGAAAGTGGGCGTGGACAGACACTTAGGATCTCAAATAACCGCTACTACTTCCCTTAAGATCTCAAATGACAGCGCAGAGTTAGGGTTGCTCAATGGTGGTCTAACTTTAAGATCCGCCGCTGTTTGCAAGCGGAATGACTATTTAAACAGGGGGCTGTAACCTGTTAAGATCTGAACTTAGTTGCGTATATTTGCGATCTTTTCGCAGTCGCATCTCTGAATCACCCCCTATATCCCTAATGTTGCCCCATCACCTTTATTTTTTTTTTACGCACTGAAAAGTGCAGAGAGCATACCTGCACTATGCTCTCCTCAGCTCCGCTATACCTGCACTATGCTCTCCTCAGTTCCACTATACCTGCACTATGCTCTCCTCTGCTCCTCTATACTGCACTATGCTCTCCTCAGCTCCCCTATACCTGCACTATGCTCTCCTCAGCTCCTCTATACCTGCACTATGCTCTCCTCAGCTCCCCTATATGCATGCTCCTCTGCTGGCTCCCGGCGGTGCACAGAGTTACCTGCCTCATGCGTGTGACGTCACTCGCATGAAGCATGTGAGCCACGGCGTACAGTTTGGGAACCACTGACTTAGCAGAAGGAAGGACCTCACCTTGTGGAACAGCTATATCGATGACATCCAGGGCCGCAGCCAGATATTTTGGGGTCCTGGAAACATCCTCTACAACTGTCATCTGTGATGTCACATAGGAGGTGGGGTGCCTTGGAACTACATTACCAGCAGGCCGATGCGCAGGGAAGGATTTGGCCCTTTGGCCCCTCTAAGCAGCAAGTATCAGCGGTAGTATACCGACAATGCCTGCTGCTGTAGAGCCATGGTGCCAGATCCAGACCTACGGGCGCCCGAGGTCAGTATGGCCGACTTATGTGTCCAGATTTCTACCTTAACTTTAACGATCACACGGCCACATACCTGATCTTAACGGGGCTTCTTCTGCCCCCTCCCCTCGTTACCATGTCTATCTCCGCCTTCACGGCAGAGATACGATATTCGTAATGGTGGGGACAGCCCCTTTTTTGTAAGGGCCGGCGTACGTAACGTCCGTTCCGTACTCCGACCGTAAGCCCGACGTAAGAAGGTTGTGCACATGCGCACAACCTTCCACACAGGGGAATTACGTATGAGGTGTACGTAATTCCCCTGACGGCCATAACCGAGGATCAGTTATTTTGAAGAGTAAATAATTGTGGATTTTATTGAACAAAATAACGAATGGAGAGTGTCTTAAGTGTGGGGCCTCTCTGTTTCATTGCCTTTGGGAATGCCCACGAATTCAAACTTTTTGGAGGCATGTTCAAATGTACACCTCCACGTACTTGTTGGAATACGTGCCACTTTCCCCTCAGTGGGCGGTGTTGGGTATCCCAGACCCCTCTCTGCGTTTCACTAGGAACGCTAAAAAACTTTGTTCAATAATTTCGGCAGTGGCCAAAAAGTGCATTCTGCAGAACTGGATCCAGGTTTCCCCTCCTACTATTACTATGTTCCGAGATAAGTTGTTTTCAGTATTCCGTATGGACTGGCTGGAAGCCATTTTAGATAAGGAAAAACGGTAGAAGTTACAGCTCTTCCAGTTAACAGGATCTAAAATGATGACCTTCAATTTCTCCAAATTATGAAAAGAGAAGAAACATTTAACCTCTGCAGCTGCTGTGGTTACAGCTGTCATCACGCTTATAGGAGTCATTTACTTCATGTTTGCTTAGTTAGTTTGTTGGTTATTTTTTATTTACAAAGCTTAGCAAAAAGTCTTTCATTTTCTTCAGTCACATGTTCAGTGTGACACAATACAAAACTAAAGTTTCCCTTACAGGGTCGTGGCTGCCTGCTGCACTCTATTAGTAGCATGCCCGGGTCTGTAGATGCTGCCGGGGAGTAATAGCAGTGGAGTACTAAGGGATAGTGGCCCTGGCTGATCCCTGCTGCTACTACTCCCCGGCATCATCTACAGAGTCGGGTACGTTACTAATAGAGTGTAACAGATGTTTATAACAACGCACAGTACTGTGCAGCTAAACAGCCTCAATCTGTGCATGCACAGAGAGGTGACCAAACTGTGCATGCGCTGGACAGGGGGGTGGGCCCAAGGAAGCGTTTTCCTGCCCCCTCCACTCATAGTGGCGGCCCTGCATAAAGACACTCACTAAGGGCTGGATTCAGACCTTGTTAAGTGCATGAACTTAGTTATTCCTGAGGCTAAACCATGTTGATTGCAGGGGAGTCATATTTCATCTGTTGCAAACAGTATTAGAGTTGAGAGGTGATGTTTCCTATCCCAAGTCTAAATAACAGTTTGATAGTAAAGCTGGTCAGTATCTGTGTACAGTAAGCAATTTAAAGATATATCCCAGCATGCAAAGAATACAACTAACTTTTTTAAAGATTTTTTTCCCTTTCTTCCAGGCATTTGGGATTTTGAATCCACCTCCAGACACAGAAGTTGTGAAGTAATACTTTTTTTTTTACCTCTACTTCTTCACCCCTTCAGGGCCGTCGCCAGAAGTTGTGGGGCCTGGAACACATCCGCGGTGCCCCTGCCCGCTGTGTGACATCATTGGTGAGGACAATAGTGGTTAGGACAACCCCCCCCTGATGACAGCGTTGCACACCTTCGTATTCTATAAACTCTTACTTGTGACCACTGATTAATAAATTTGCTTTGCTGAAAAACTACTTGGGCAGAAAATGAACTATTTCCTTGCCTATTAAACATAAAATATTGAGTTAAACTTTAACCCAGCAAGAAAATCTGACATGCACATGTGGCAGTGAAGCAGTTAATCAGTGAGGTCTCACTGCTTGTAGACTGGACTAATCCAATCACCAGTGAGACATCTGCCTAATGTTACATTGCATTACAGCGGATATGCCTAGTAATTGTTTTCCTTAACCTGGAGGTGGGTGGCTGTTAATTGTCCTTGGATTTAATATATGATAGACAGCCATAAAACAAAGCATGATTGATTACTAAATAAACTTTATTATGCTGCTGCCATTGGGATCCATTACTAGGAAATGAGGTGATAGCATTTTTCATCATATATATATTGCTCTTTACATGGAAAATATGCTCTTTATATAAAATCATCAGAAGAAACTCTGCTGTTTTTATATAAAAGGTAGATGGTATGTTAACTAGAGAATTGGCCAGGTCATGTTACAGGGATTGAATACAGATAGATTCAGCGACGTTTTAAGAAGTGAGGGGGCCCTTGTGCAGGATTTGTACATGGTCCCCCCATCGTAGACCTCAAAAGAGTTGGACCTAACTGCACTGTAAGGGTGTCTCATTTGGCATATATTTCTTCCCTTAGAGGGAAGAAATAGATGCTGAACGGCCACCCCTCTCCTGCCAACCCTGGGTGCAAGAGAGGGTTGGCACACAATGTTCTGAGGGGCCTGTGTGCACTGCACACCCTGCACCCATTATAGATACGCCTATGGATAGATTGCTATAGATCTGTAATCAAATCCTACTGGATGGAATTTTATCAGCTGTTGCAAAAAAATGGGTTATAAGTGTAAAGCTGGGTATACACTTTTGGAATTTTAGTCCAATCTGACCTTTGCCTCTCTAGTTGGTCAGACACTCACACAACCGCTCATAACATCCAATCCTGGTCCCCTGCTTAAAAATCAGACAATCCAACTGCCAATCACTTTACCGATTTACAAATGCAAAAGTTAATGCATCACCACCTTTCTGAGTGACAGGTGGTCTGGGGATGATTGGAAGAGTGTGTAGGGTGACAAGATCCTTCCAGCAGATCGTTTCACCAGATGCAGGCGGGTGGTCTGCTGAAAAACTAAAAGTGTATGATAGATTGGAAACTGTACCTGTGACCTTGGTCTGCTGTGTAAAAGGTCTGTGATCAGCGATGTCCATGTCTGGTGAAATCTTCAGTGTCTATGCTGCGCTGACCTTCAGTGTAACAATGCTCACATCACACGAGTTTCTGGCCAAAAACCCAGGTATTTGGTGGTGATGTAAAATATCCCTTTTTCGACAGCCTGGGTCTAATGACTCGGGATTCAGACCTGGGGAAAAAGAAATGTTTTTTCCGGGTCTCACATGGAACTGGTGTCAGTGTGAAAGGTCCCGTGTTGTTTTTCAACATGAATCCTTCACATAGGCACCTGATTGGAGAGATTTGTTAACTTTTGCGATAATAAACAAATCTCTTAGGGCCGGATTCAAAGTTAATAAATTACTAAATATAAATAATTTAAAATCCCCCCCTCAAATAAATGTTTTATTTTTTTTCAAAGTATAGGGCATGCTGAAGCTTGTAGTGCTACAAGCACCAGCATGCCCAAGGATGCCAGGGCATGCTGGCGCTTAATTATACAATATAAAATAGAGCCGGTCCTTTACATAAAATAATCATTTACATTAAATACATTAAAATTATTAATAACAAAAAATACTCACCAGCTTTGATGGGATCCCATCTTGTAATCTTTTTGCAAAAAAAAACCCCCAACCCATTTGAGAGAAACGCAGCTCAGGTCCTGGCACGAATGACAGTTCTGCTGTTATATGGTTATATTTATACCCTCGGCCAGCGAGAAATATCCCACGATTATTGTGTAGCATGCAGGAATTTAATTTAATTTAATCTTTATTTAAAATGATACATTTCCCTCCCCTTTCTAGTACCTTGGTATAGCAATGTGTTTTTATAGGAGGCATTATCATGGAATCAGAATGGGGTCAAGGTGGCAATAACACACCCTCCAACATGACCCATTCCACTAGGTACAATATAATCCACTCCTGAGCCTCCAACTGTCACTCACCTGGTTTAAATGAATTAACTGATGTTTACCATAGTAACTGATAGGTAGAAGCGCAGGAGCAGAGTATTTTGTACCTAATGGAATGGGTCATGTTGGAGAGTATGCAACAAGAATAATTTATTAAAAATCATTTTTAATACTGTATGAATCATCTGATGAAGCAAGTTTTATAGGTGGCAATTTGTCTTTATTATGATATAGGATCATTAGAGAAATGTTTTTTTATCATAGTATTTGAATGCATTGTCATTTATGCTGTATACTGTGAAAGCCTCCATTGTCATTTTCAGAAGAAACATTCTAATTCTAATTTTAATTCTCTCGGCGGTAGGAAAAAAATGTATCTTACAGAGATGGATCCAGGTCCCCCCCCCCATCTATGGACCTATTTACTCAAAAATTATTCCATACATTTCGAATGGATTGGCTGGAGGCCTCCACGCACAAAAGGCAACAAACAGAAGGACTCTTTGAGGTATGGGGAGGTTTTATAAATACACCGTCGGCAGATATAAAACAACGTATACATCACTGTTTTTTCCGAAATACCTATTGGTACGAGCTACAAGTTTATGCTAATGACCCCCAAATTACCCTTTAGTCCTTTGCAGTGAGGCTGAGGGAAATGGTGACTGAGAGGTAGCTTTATTTCACCCTGTTGAATAAGATGCTTGTCATTACTATGTACGGCTAGCGGCCCTATTCGCTTACCTTAGCATATGTCTGCGTTTTAATTGCTGTTCATGTTGTAACCTACCTACCTGTGACTATGTAATCAGATTATGTTTGTATCCTATTGTGTAAGCTCCAATAAAATATTGTTATAAAAAAAAAAAAAAGAAGAAACATTCATTATCAGGGTAATCCCTTACAAACACAGAAATCTTCAAAAATTTCCTTTTTTTAATATGAGTCACCCACAGAGCTGTGTCAGGATCCTCTACTGTCATGCCACGAGCACATCGAAGGAAACAGGAAATGGCCAAATCAGGCTGACAGAATCGAAAATTTCCCTTCTCACAGAAATTGATGGTATTGGTGAGAACAGAACATTTTACCATGTCATATTTTAAAGGTCACAAAACCCCTCAAAAACTAATCATTAACTAAACAGTCTTTTTTTTTTTTTTTTTATAGGATTTTTCTGTTTACAAGTAAATTCTTATATGCATTTAGAAAATCCCTCTGTGATGAAAAGTCAATAGTACTATAAAGAAAATTCAAACAATGTCATGTGATCTCTCGTGCCATCATCACTTATGTTTAACTCAATAAAATGTGAAGAGGAAATCTCCCATGTGGGTTTGGCACAGCTGCTGTCAACCTTTTGAAGAGAACCAGCTGTTATTTGGTGAGGGTAAATCCATAAGTGACTAATGCCTTCTCACATTTATGCCAATTGCACTTATGGATTTATCCTGGACTGTGACTGAAATTAGTATCTATATACAAGATGGCCAGGTATTGACTTTAAATAATGAAGAGGGACTAGTATCAGGCTAGATAAGCAAAAACCATTTCATCCTGAAATTGGAACTAGCAAATCCTTAGCCTAAAGCTAAGAACTCTTGACAATCTTGAATGTAAACAGCAGCTAAGCTGATAAATTTAGGGTGATGGCCATTGTCCAGCAGATTGTGCCTTTGCAGAGCACCATCAATAAGAGTAGTTTGTGTAGTGAGATAAATAAACATCTAAAAATCAGGATGTCTTATAGAACAATGAGAAAATGTTAGTATAATGTTTCCCAGTGTTTTAACACCCATTGGAGAAAATCAGACACAAATAATGTTTTCAGATCATTGATGTAACTATCTTTGAAAGACAAAGTGAACTATAAAGATGCAGAATAAGTCCTCTCTGATGCATAGTATACGGACAATGGACATGATCCAGACCCCGTACGCTTTCCGTATGTGTGGGGGTCTGACAGTGTGAATAAGAGAGGGGAGTGAACATTCCCTGTCATTCCCCTATCTCATGCAGGCGTAATGGCAGTTACAGTGGGGCTGATCCTTTTCAGCCGATCTGCGCATGCGCCAGGCAGATGTCGTGGATCGGGCGTCCGTAGCAGCGCCGTAGGGACGCTGGGGGGGACGTCCTCCAGCGTCCCTACGTTCAGGTTAGTGTAGGTGGGCGGGGGGGGGAGATAGTAAAATGAGGGTAGGTGGGCGGGCTAAGCGGCCATACGCTCCTGTGCGAGCGTATGGCCCCTTCCTTACGCCGGCTGAAGTTAGGGCGTAAGCGTAAGATCGTCTGAAAGATCGTCTGCACATGCACCGGGCAGATGTTGCCCGGCGTTGCTGCGGCAACGCCCGATCGTGGGTCGGGCGTTTGTAGCAGCGCCGTAGGGACGCTGGAGGGGACGTCCCCCAGCGTCCCTACGTTCTGCTTAGTGTAGGTGGGCGGGCTAAGCGGCCATACGCTCCTGTGCGAGTTAGGGTAGCCTTCAGCCGGCGTAAGGAAGGGGCCATATGCCCGCACAGGGGGAGTGTCGGTAAGTAAACGCCGATACGCTGTGCTTTAGTAAGCACAGCGCATCGGCGTAGGTCTGGATCAGGCCCAGTGTCATCAGCCTGCCTTAACTGAAATGTGCAGATCAGTGGACCGTACGACCGCCTATACGCAATCTACGCTGCAACAAGTACGTAGGTTACGTTACAGAATTACTGCGCATGAGCAGTAGAACATATCGGAAAACTCCGGCCGCATTGCATATGCTCTGCGTACAGCCCTTTGTGTGCATAAGTGGGGTGCTGGACCCAAGTCTGGATCCAGCCCTAATTGAATACAATGACACGTGTCCTGAGTTTTGTGTGATACAAGACAAAAACTCTAAAACAATGAGACACATTTTCATAGTTCATATACATAACCATATTTAGAATTTCACTTAGCAATACACCAAAAAAACACAAGAAAAGTACTTTACCACTTAGGAACAGTAGTTCCCTTTTTCAGTATGTGCTAAAAAAAAATACAATTTGCTAAAGGAGATTCTATAACTAAGTTATAACTGGTCGTCATTCATTGCAATTATATATTACAAAGTATTTTATCTAACTGATAATTGAAACAATGTTATTATTAAATGCCACAATGTCACAGTTGGATAGTGTCAGTACTAATAATAACAGATTAATTTACTATTGACTAAATAGGACCAATAAATGCCATATATGGGTTCATCAAATCTTTGTTTTTAAATCACTTTATTTACATCTTAGCGCATTCATTTTAAAACTATTGCCTACAGACAAAGTTGCTGCCATTTTTTTTAAATACAATTATAAACATGTTATGTCTTAATCAAATTGAGTCCTAGCAATACTTCCATTTTACGGCATGTTATCTTTTAAGCATTTTCTTTATGACCACATACTAGAACGATCTCTCCTACAAATAGGTCCTTACTACACTCTATGCAATAACTGGGCAGACAGCTGATTATTACATAGTGTGTAGCCAACTATAGTTTAAAAATTCAGAATAATTTTCCTGTTTCAATTATTAAAACGTGAACAGCCCACAAAAATGTGCAACTGTAAAACTGTAATTATGAATTTGCAATTGCAAGCATCATAAACTATTTATTTATTTGGTTACTTACTTACTGAAGTTTAGATACAGTTAATTAAGGCTGTAAATCCCAACTCAGTAACCTGCTGCAACCCAGTTATAGTTGAACAGTGTGTATTGTTTCCCTTTCCCTTTTAAGGAACTGCTATATTTGTCAATCTGCTGTTAAAAAATTGTTGAGATAGCAAAATACACATAAAAAACAGCTGAATCGATAAACTCTTTCACGTATAAAGCAGTTCAAGCAAGTTCCGCAAGGAAATGCTTTTGTCGTCAATTGTCCAGTTTTTACAGTGCAAAAATAAAATAAATTTGTAATTCTGTACGTAGCCTCTGCAACGGAGGCTAAAGTAAGGAATTTATTATTCAGATTACTGCACATAGGAAAGCAGAGCATTCCCCCCTACCAGCGAATAGTGAATCTGTGTCACAGGGGCAACCTCTAAAGCTGGCCATACACTAGAGCGATTATCTGCCGGATTACCCAATTATCGGATCGTTGGTCAAATAATCGCTGTAGTTTGTGGCCAGGATCAATTTTTACAAACCCAAATAAGCGCACCAGAAACACTCTGGTACAATTATTTAGTCTTTGAACATGTTTGATGCAAGCTTCCGATATTTTAAGGAAGCCAATAAGCTATCTGAAAGGCTCCCTATGCTTCAAAGCTGCTGTTGTATATCTATGTACAGTGCTGTCTTACAGCTGTGAAGGTATACTTTAAAGCAGGGTTGCCGAATCTCCCGGAATATCCGGGAGACTCACGAAATTCGGGCAGTACTCCCGGTATCCCGGGAGAGCCAGCAAATCTCCTGCAAGTGACTTGAGGCCCGTGGTTTCACTAAAACCACGGCCTCAAGTCCTGCCCCCCTGCCTAGCAACACTAGTATACTAGTGTTGCTAGGCACAGGAAGGGACTTGATGACGCAATTTGCGGCATCAAGCCCCGTCCCGACCCCTATTTCAATAAAAAAACGGGGCAGTATGAGCCAGGGGACAGAGCCTAATGACGCGATTTGCATAACCCGCGTCATTAAGCCCTGCCCCCCGCATGCATCGTTAGGTTCTCTCCGGGATCTCCCGGAGGGAAGCTGCCAAAAGTCGGCAACCATGCTTTAAAGCTGTCAGAGCAGCATAGTACATAGATATACAGCAGCGGCTATTGCAGGGAGTAGTAGAGGCAGGGATCAGCCGAAGCTGTGCTGTGTGAAGGTATACTTCAAAGCTGTTAGAGCAGCATAGTACTAGCCCTGGCTCCCCTTCTGCTAGGATTATCGGTCCCAGCAGGAGAGGTGTATGATGCCGATAAAGGGACATTTCCCTGGCAGGAAATCGTCCCGTTTATTGGGACACTGCCCTGCTGGGATTGATAATCGTCCCAGTGTATGCCAGCTTAACGTGCAATAGAGGATTGCTGTTGTTAAATGCCGCGCTAGTACTCACCCCTCCCAGTCCTCTTGTCCACGGCTCTCACTCACCGCATGCCTCTCCTCGGTCCCTGCTCCAGCCGACATGCCAGTCACGGCATGTAAACACAGGCCACGTGGGAGCGCCGGTGCAGCCTCAGGCGGGCGCGCGCTCCCGTCTCTTTTAGATGATAGGTGTTCTCCCTTGCTGGGAGACGTCCCCGTTGGAGGCTGGTCGACTGCTAGCCTATCAGAAGCTAGCAGCCT
This sequence comes from Limnodynastes dumerilii, assembly GCA_011038615.1. Classification (NCBI taxonomy): domain Eukaryota; kingdom Metazoa; phylum Chordata; class Amphibia; order Anura; family Limnodynastidae; genus Limnodynastes; species Limnodynastes dumerilii. Next base: position 1,382,957 of record WWET01000009.1, read on the forward strand.
CTATTTAAGTTCAGCACTGCCTCCAGGCAAGTGCCGGTTATAGAATCTGTTTGCAGTATCTGTGCCTGCCCATAGCTCTCTCTCTCTCTCTCTTGCTTTTGTGCAGTTTCTTGCGTTCACGAGTGCCCCATTTTGTCCAGCCTTGCTCCTTACCTGCCTTCTCTCAGTGTCTCAGTACCCTTTCTCCCTCCTTAGTGTTTTACTTATGCTTGTTCCCTGACTATCCTGTGTGCTAGTCTCTGTTGACCCCTCGAGGTCCCCACTGGTGTGTGTGTGTGCCCTGGATTGTCTGTTTGTCCTGTTAACCCCTTCTCGTCCATGGTCTCTGTTATTTGTTCCTCGTTGTTTGTTACTAGTAGTCAGTCTCTTCTGACCCAGTCTGTTTCCCACTACTTACTCTGTCTTGCTCCTGGCTTTCCAGTTTCCTACTTTGATTCATACTTCGTCTCCCGGGCGTAGCTCCAGGGGCTGCGACCTGATTGCCGTTAGACTCCACACCCTGGTCGCCACGTCCGTCTTGCCCAGAACCTACTCTGCCACAGCTAGTCATCAGGAGACATACCAAGTCCAGCTTACCTCCGTCATCCGGTACAGTAACAGCTGTATGATATAAATGCCTAATACCACCCACCACGCGTATATCATATGTATGGTGCGTGGCCTCACCCCCCCCTTGCGGAAGCTAATTTCCCTACGGAATGCAGCATACACAGTACAATATTCAGCTGACCTGAGGAAAAATGGTATGGTAGTCAGCTGGAATTCTTAGGTGTAGGTCTGGCCCAGCTTGAGATCCACTAGGAGTGCTGATAGAGATGAGGGCCAAAATTAAAATCTGCTTATTTATGTACGTATAGTACCAATATTTACGCATCTGGATGGTGCGTTCTGTGCTGAATTCAGTTTCCGCACATATGAGATACACATGCAGGGTGGGCATAGGTGTTTAAATTGTACAATAATGGTTTAGCTAAGGATGCATGTGGAATACATAAGTTAGGGTCCTGGCTATGCCATTTTAAATAACAAAATCTGTATGTTAGCCTCCGCAATGGAAGCTAACACGTATATTCAGCACCTAAATCTGGATCAGGGCCTATAATTAGAACAGAGTGGCCAGTTGCAGAACAGTCTGACACTTTACAGCAGTCTTGGTCTGTTACAACAATGGAACAGCTTGAGCAGCATATATGTGCTTGAGCAGGGTGGACACTCTGCAGGTACCGGCGGCTGTTCTTAGTATACGCAGTAAAGCAATGTAATCCATGCCAAACATGCCCCTTCTAATGGATACCTGCCAGAATCCTCAAATCCATCCATAATGGCAAAAAGCATCAGTGATTACATACCTAACCTGGCAGTGGGAAAATTGGGGGGGGCCAAGTGTTATGGGAGTACACCTTGAAAAAGATTTTTATCAACTCGAAACGCGTTGAGTGTGCTACAAGGGAGCCGGATCCATATCCCCAGCTGACCACTCACAGTCTTCTTTCCCTGCAGCAGTATAGTAGACATAAGGGGCTGGATCCAGACCTTGGTAAGTGCATGAACTTAGTTACTCAAGGGCTAAACCATGTTGATTTCCGGGGGGAGCCAAGGTATTTGTATTCTTTGCATGCAGGGATATATCTTTAAATTGCTTACTGCACAAAGATACTGACCAGCTTTACAATCACACTGTTATTTAAGACTTGGGTTAGGAAACATCACCTCTCAACACTAATACTGTATGCAACAGATAAAATATGACTCCCCTTAAATCATCATGGTTTAGCCCAGGAGCAACTAAGTTCATGCACTTAACAAGGTCTGCATCCAGCCCAAGGCCCTTAATGTCAATGGCCCAGATCCAGAACAACGCATGTGAGCGAATTTACGCGTGGCGGAGACGTAAAATCGCCTTTTGGTAAGTACTGCGCATGCGCACCATAGAAAATACGCTCAGTAACGCAGCGTAATTGGGAACGTATGGGCCATTCACGTATGTGTCACGTAAATCTTTACGTGTGGGCGTGCCAATTTTACGTGAGTCCAAAATACGTCTGAAATACGCTAAGTAGGTGGGGGTTTGTATTTAAAGTGTACAGTATGGGCGTGCTTAGCTGCGTAAATACGTGTTGCCCATACGTACGTGTGCGGATCACTGCGGTTACGTTGGAAAAAGTTAAGGTAGAGTTTGGAAAGAGTATCTTGACAAAATACGTATGTTCAAGGGGTGTGCCTAGGGGAGTGTATAGAATGTATGCACACCAAAATACCCTACGCGAATAAACGTACAGCAAACGTAGTTCTGGATCTACCCCAATATCGTTATATGGGTACATAACACCTCTGGGGACAGGAGGGAACAAGGTGTTATGTATATAGAAACTTATTTCCTTACAAAAATAGTTTTATTTGTAAAAACAAGTATTGATTTTATTACTATTTTGTTTTATGAAAACAAATAAACAGGATTGTAACTTTTTATAAAGCCAGTGCGAGTGGAGTTTGGTTTTAACCAGGCACACAGAGAGAAGAAGACAACAGGACATCATGTTTGATCTTACAATCTTTATTATATGCTAACATCCAAGACACCTGATAGGTGAGTGCGATATTTTGTGATCCGATGAGCGGTACCTTACGATATTACACTTTGGTGGTGGCCATATATTTGTGTTTTATATGATATCCAGAACTGAATCCGGCTTTGATGTTGACCAATGATATGCTAAATAAAAAGGTGAGTTTCTAGGATCAGGATGTGGGAAGGGGAGTTTTAAGGTCAGGATGTGGGAAGGGGAGTTTTAAGGTCAGGCTGTGAGGAAGGGAGTTTTAGGATCAGGCTGTGGGAAGGGGAGTTTTAGGGTCAGGCTGTGGGAAGGGGAGTTTTAGGGTCAGGCTGTGGGAATTTTAGGGTAAGGATTGGTGTTAAATTCATGCTTACCATTCGCCATAGGATCTTATTTCTTTCGCCGATTGATTGCTTTGCCTCTGCGAGGTAGAAGCAATCGATTTTCCAGCCAGTTCAATGGCCCTTTTGAAAAACGGCCGTTCCCAGCGGCGACCCACACCCGAAAAACAGAACTATGGTTTGATTCAGACCTGCAAGAAAAAATAACATGCCATGTGCTCCGAGAGGGGATTCGCTGCAGGTCAGGGCTGGAGAGGCAGCTCAGCAGAGGGATGAATAGATGAGAAGAGGAGCCTTTCCCTCTTCTCATATATGGAAATTCCTACCTATCATCTATGTAAATATCAGTCACTAGAATCACTCTGATATTTACATAGATGGAGATATGTTGGCAGGCTGCAGTGGTTAGGACTGGAGGGCAGAGACAGCTAGTACCCTGTCTGGAAAAACAGCGCTGACTCAGTGAGGGCACAAAGGTGCTGAACACCCTAGTATCGGCCCTGGTGACTGGTATGGTAGATAATATTCTGCCATGATAATAAGAATTGGTGCATCGTTCTTGGAAAAATCAGGTGAACTGAGGCCATTATCATGTGCTATAAACATATTGAGTATGGTCATTGCTGAGTGCTATAATAATGCAAATTGTGATGGTAAATTTAGAAGCTCCAAAATTAGTTTATTTCCCCAACCTATTAAACAGGCATATCAAGAGTTAGCTGTATAATCTATCTATCTATCTATTTACAGTCATAGTCATAACAAAACATAGGCTGCAGGTTTACAAGTGACTGGAAGTCCTCTGAAAGAGACAAAACCTAGTTAAAGGGCTCCTGCAGGAGTGATGTAGGGGCATTGCTGGGGGCCTGGGCATGTAGTAGGCCGTAATTACCCACATAAATTCGCTTTGGCTTTAAGAAACATCTCTCTCTATAAACAGATCCATAATTCAATTGTCCAGGCAGCCCCACAGTCCACCTGAGAGCACCCCACTGTCTGTCCATGGCCGGAGCATGACCCTCAGGCTACAGGAGGAGGATCTGGAAGGCAGCGGGCGGGTAAGAGTTAAAAGAGGGCCGCGCCTGCGCACCAGCTTTTCATTGACGTCACGGCTAGTGTATGGTGGCAGCGGCCGCAGTGGAGAAAGAGGGGGATCTTGTTAGGGTTGTCGGTGGTGGAGGTTTAGGGTACCAGCGCTGCAGTGATCTGACGCGGGCTGTGCTCTCTCCTGTGACGCCGGCCTGGATGGGAAGAACACGGTTTAGCTGATCGGAGAGGTCCGGGAAAGGTTTCCAAGGTACATACATCTAAGTGGGGCTTGTTATTACGGCTCATCCCGTATTATGGGGTCTGTGCTTGGGGTATGGGAGTGGGATCGCCTCCTGCTAGAAGCTGCTTCCTGGTGAGGAGGGTCCGGGAGTGGAGGAGGAGGAGGCGGTAGAGAGGATGGATGGACGTGTCAAGCCCTGGGCCTGCTGATCACCCCTCAACCGGGTATCTTCACCTCCAAATAATAGACAAGAACTGATGCTCTCCAGGCACCCCTGTGCACAAGCCCCATACGGGTCCTGGGCTTCTCCTCTACTTTACAGCAACCTGTAGCTGTCCAGGTGTTGTGGGAGTTCTCCCAGGTCATGCTTGTATTTGTTGTGCCACTGGTCATGGCAGGTTAGGGCACAGATGGCATAAAGCTGCACATTAATGTCTCTGCTGTGTCCCCCTTACACAGATGCAATTTAATGTTCTGAAAACGCTATTACTACTGTGTGCCAGTCTTGTTGATTATATTGTCTTTATATTATTGAAAAGGCTAAACTATTAAATTGTTTAAATACCGTACAAGGTACTGCATATATTTTATTTTTTTCTTATAATTAAATCACATTTTGCAAAGTTGTCAATCTTTGCTATGCCTAAAATGATATATCCTGCATGTAGAGGAAGGTCAAGGATCATAAAATATTTGTGGTTTTATTTTAGGAGTTATGAAATAGAGCTATAACATTCGCTTAACTGCTGTCAGCACTTCACTTTTTATCAACATATATTTAAATATCCTCAGTACAATTGTTTATACTTGTCAGCATGTTTGACTTGTTTAATGTATGTTTCTCAATCTTCATTTTTTTGCTTACTTCCTAATAGTATAGACATTTTACAGTATTTTGTAGCTATACAACAATGCTCAGTTATTTAAATTTACAACTTTGTTTTCCTGTGAATTTTATTTGCAGGTGCAAAAAAAACAATTCTTGCTCTTATTTGTCCAACTGTGTTCACAATCTTTCTTGAGTCTTGTTGCTTTTCTCTTATCTGTCCACCCTGCAGTAAATATCAGCAATAAACAGCCTCCAGACTGGCCCTCTTTTTGCTTTCAGTTATGCTGCAATATATACACCATAACTGACACTTTTATATTATTAGTGCAAAGTAATATTTTCTGTCTGCTCTATCCTTTTACCATGACCCTAAATCTTATCCAGGTGTAGACTGCAAGTGACGTGTTTTGTGGTTACATCTTAATCTTTTGACAGATACCTAGGGAATTTTCAGACATGTCTTGTAATGTGGAGTTTGCTTTGTTTTTCTGTAGAATAAAGGCTATCTGTGAACTTCCTCACTACATAAATGACCTGCATGGTTTCCAGTGTAATCTTATAGTTGCCTGAAGGAACTTAATGTATTGTCCTACTTGTGAACAGATCTGTTCTATCTTCTGGAATGTGACATCACGTTTGCAAATGGTAGCAGTTAAGAAAGTGTTCCTTGTAGCAGACTTAATTCTGGGATTCCCCCTATTAATTGCTTCAAGTGAATGAAGCATTTATATAAAAAAAAAATGGTATTCCCCTTCGCTGTTTCAGTTTTACTAGTGTTGTAGTAAAGTTTCTTAATCCTGGTTGTAATTGTCAACTGTTGATGACTTACATGGGCAATTTACTACACTTTAGGAGGTCTCGAATCTTTTACCCAAAGGGCTGCATGTTACCTTTATAACTGTAATAGGTTCAAACTATGTTTTATCAGAGACTTGTATGCAATAAGATACCAGAAGCCATCCTAAACAAACATGCTATAACAGCACTCATATAAACACAGAAGAGAACACGGAGCCTCAGGTGATGACCGAGGGGACTAAATAAGACCATTGGACTTGTTGCTCATTATTAACAAATCCAAATGAAACCAAGTATATCTGGATTTAATGAATTGGTGTTATTCTGAATGTGGCTTATCTAAAAATGAATCTGAATTGATGTTATTGCTGGATGTTCTTGTTAATGACACCTCTAATGGGGTTATTTTGCCATTTAGTAGTACCACCAAAGTGGTTCGTAGTGGTTGGTAACAACCAGTTAGAATTAGGATTAAGTCCGTACACTGGTGCGATTATTGATCCCTGTGGGGGTGGCGTGATAAATGGGGTGATTTCTCACCAGGAAGAGGTCCCATTATTAATACCATACTCCTCTCCTGTTGGGACCGATAATCCTAGCAGAAGAGGGAGCCATTCAGTGAATTGATGCTTGTGCCCAATATTATTAAGCATGTCAAAAGATCAATAATCGCATCTGAGAATTTATTGTATGATTATTGAGTGTTTGAAAAAAGCATCCAGACTGTACACTACGGTGATTTTCGTCTCGAGCACCCCATAATTAGATGATTTGACCGTTAATCGCTCTGTCGCTTCATTTAGAACCAAAATGAGTGGTTAGGATTTAAATGCAATTTATTTCTTTTATTCTCATACTTGAAACATTTGTGTTTAAATAACATTTGTTTTGAAGCTGTTAACTTTCTTATTGCTAACCGGTCTGTTCATGTTTAACTTTTTCTCCTAAAGACATGGGTCAGTTCTTTAGTTCTATGCTGAATCTTCTGCTGACTTTTCTGTTAACTGTGGAAAATATGATCTAACTGTAATCTAACTATTTGTGAAATAAAAGTTTGATGGATTATATCCTTCCCTTGAGAAACGGCCCAGATTTCCAATTTAGTGCTAGAGTTTGCTGAAACAGATGTCTATCCAATTCGAAGCAATCCTCTGCTTCTGGTTACTTTATACAGAAATGTGCTGAATAAGTAAACACTCTGACAAGTATATTCCAGGTATTTGATTTTCCACTTCAGCGCAGGTTTATGGTTTGATTAGTAGGAAATAAATGTTTTTGGTGTTGTAGTGTATATCTGTGTGTGTGTATGTATGTATGTGTGTATATAGATTGATAGATATTTTATTGTGCTTTTAGTGTCAAGTGTTTTACAAATGTGTTGCTATTCTGTTAAAATTTATTTTAACATGTGACTTTTGTAAAAACTTTTGCCTTAATAGTTAATAAGACAGCTGCGTTGGGTTAGGAAGGGGTATTTTATTCTCATAGGTCCGGATTCACAGTTAAGAATATTTGGTCTTGCGTACGTTGTTTTAAGAATTGAGCTACTACACATGCATAGTAGCTTATTTACACTATCTACGTACCAATTCTGTAAGTAGATTGCGTAAGCACAGTCTAAAGACCGAGCTTACACAATCTAAGCCCAGTCTTTAGACTGCGCTTATGCAATCTACGTACAGAAATGGTACATAGATAGCGTGAATAACCTACCACGCACGCGTGATAGCTCAGTTCTCAAAACAACGTACGTAAGATGAAAAATATGCAACTGTGAATTTGGACCATAGTTTAGAAACTTGGCTTAGGCTTATTACGGAGCGGATCTTCTGCTTTACTTGTAGCATGGTGAAAGTGCATAGGTATCGTTTCATTTTTCAGATACTTCAGATGAATGCTGGGATTATGGACCAGATTCAATGATCTGATCTTTCAGTGTTAGAACAAGCGATCACACTGCTAACCATTCATCTTGCATAGATGAACCTCCAATACACAGACCTTAAGTTTAATTTTCCAACTTGTGGCGGCTAATATGCCTGTGCATTGTATTACCAAGCGCATGGTGGGTCCCCTGTGAAATGTCTGTTATTGGAAACCTGAATACAGCCAATTATATTCCAATCGGGTCTTGTATATGCAGCAGACCAAGGACCAGATCCTCCGTTAATAACTTTTGTACGTAAGTCACCTATCCGCTTGTACTGTGCATGCGCAGTAGAGCTCTGAATCGGAACGCAACTTCCTGATGCTGTGATTGTGCAGAATTCAGTCTCCGTGGCTGGGACAGGCTCACTCACTATACATACCAGATACACATAGTGGGTGGGAATAACTGTTAGTCGTAAAGTAAGGGGTTGACGAAGCCCTTACGTAGAATCCAGCGTTGCACATTCACAGTGTGCGGAATTGGAGATACAATTACATATCAGCAGTTGACTCGATCACAATGGCAGATTTTTGTTAGGTCCCATCTTCAGAAATGTTTTTGGTAAGCATCGTTTCAGAGTGTCCAAATCAGTGTATAAAAAAAAAATGGCGGTGCAAAGATTTTATCATGTGTGAAATGGCTGTTATACAAATCAATACCTTATGCTAAAATAGGTTACAGGAACTCACACTCAGGGCCAGATTTACTAAGGTGCGGGAAACGAAAAGGGGAGATGTTCCCCATAGCAGCCAATCAGATTCTAGATGACATTTTTTTTGTGTTTGAGCTAGAATCTAATTGGTTGCTATGAGCAACATCTCCACTTTTCCTTTCCCACAGCTTAGTAAATATAGCCCTTGGAGACAGTGTATTATGGTATTGTTGCTATAGTCCTCTCAGATAAAACGTATGTTATGCAAGATCGTTAAACACTGTTTTATTGTGCAGAAATATAATTGCTGATAATGGGCCATATCCAGACCTCTGTGTATATTATGTACGCAAGGAAGAGGCGAGTGAACTCCTCTGTCGTGTGTGGTTGTCACTTCCTTGTCTGTAGCGCTGTCTTAAGTTACCTGTGCGGATCTGTTTCCGTACACACGTCTTCATGGATCTCCTAAATGCTGTCCCTTGCAGCTATTCTGCCTGTCTAATCCTGTCCCTGTTGCGGGATTAAAACATGCGGAATGCATACACTGCCTTGTCGTACAGAGTTCCATGCAGATGTTACTTGCATAAGTCCCCTTACTTTAGTAAGTGTGAATCCGGCCCAATTTTTCCAAGTATTAATGAATACTACAAAGGGGTGTGGGCCCCACAACGAAAATCTGATTTTCAAAAAATTTATGAGGCATAGCAATCGATCCATGGAGCACGGATAGCTCCGTTCTACTAATTGGTAACAAAAAATAGTCCCTTCCCTAATTGTAACCCTAACCCTCCCTTCCTGGCAGCCTCACCCTAACCTTCCATCTACCGCAGCCTAACCCTAACCCTCCCCTGCAGCCTGACCCTAACCCGCACAGATAGTTTACTCACCTGTTCCTGGTCCGGCGAGCAGCAGCGGAGGTGCGGCGGAGGGATATCGCAGACGGGGGAAGGCCAACTGTAATGGCGAAAGTGAATGGGTAAAGTATGACGAATGGCATACTCACCCATTCACTAAAAAAAAAGTCTAAAGCGGGAAGTATTCTAAAATGGGACATCCGAAAAGTAACTTTCGGATGACCCATTTTTGGCAATCAGAGTATCGTTCCGGACAGTGTAACCGCGACAAAGCTTGTCTGTTATTAGCAGCCTCACAGGCAAATACCTAAACATAACCTATATTCTGTGTTTAAACCGATCTGCATTGCATTCTTTTTCGGCTGGTAACTGAGAATAAATATGGGAGTGCTGGCTTGAGTCACTATTGTTTCCGTTGATGATCTAATATTTGCACTTTTTTATATACACATAGGGCTGGATTCGCAGCAACAATATTTTTTTTTACTTATGTGCCTATTTATAAGTTCAGAGCTAATGCACACGTGTAGTAAATATTTTACGCTATCTACGTAGCGTTTTGTTACATAGGTTGTGTACATGCGGTCAAGACTGCATGTACATGATCTACATAATGAAACGCTACGTAGATAGCGTAAAATATTTACTGCGCATTAGCTCTGCACTTATAAATAGGCACGAAAGCAAAAAAAAATCTTTGTAGTGAATCTGGTCCATGATCTGTCACAAGGACTATGCCCATAAAACAGTGATTTAGTCTGTATATTTTATTCAATAGTAGAATGATTGAAACTGATTCTGGTTATCCATATCTCATTTTATTATCATGTGATCATACTGGAGCGTGTATAGTCTCTGTGACATTTGGACTATTGCAACTTTTATTTCAGGGGGTACCAGGTACACATTCTATGATAACAGGTCATGTAATCACATATATAATATAACAGGGGGGTTGATGGCATATTTATAAAATGCACCTTAAAATCACTGCAAAAATATTAAACAAAACCCTGAAAATACATATATGGGTATGTGTATACATGATATGTAAAGTGGTACTTGACATGATTCCCTTGTAGGTAAGTGGTACACTCCAAAAAAATAGGTTGAAAATCGCTGTAATATAACAATATCATTATTATAACCTAATATATAATTTTTCTCTTCTTTACATATTTTGCAGTGGTTTTAAAGTACATTTTCTACATAATCCCTTCAGGTTTCTAGACTCTTTATTAAATATGCCGTCTGCCATCTGGTTAAGGTATAAGTACGGGTGTTAGCAGTTGCCCTGAGTAACGCCAGACAGTGTCCAGAGTACCACCAGTGGCACTGGTTGAGAACCTCTGGCCTATAGCATTAACTAGAGGTAATAAGAAAACATTTACTGTTCCCTGTCATCTGCTGGATCGCTCTATCTGATGTATAGTAAATAGTAGCACATCTGCTTTCTAGGAGGTGTTGGCTTGTTTACCTTTTTAGTTTCTAGAAGTCTGTACATAGCGTCCAAAATAACCTTATGTGAGTTACTATCACATCGCACAGGCTCCTCATGCAGCCTCTTATCATACTTTCTATATTAATATGGGCAGCTGAGACCATGTGGTAGGAATATGTAAGATCTGATGTCTTCTTGGAAGTGGTATTTTGCCTCCTTTTTAACATGTTGGAAGGAACCGAATAAAGCGTTGATGATCGCAGTGGATAAATATACAGTTATGTTGGCGTTTTGGGAATCTGCAATGCTTATCTCTTGTTTCTGTGTTTTGTAGTAGTGAAACTTGGCCGTGATCTTGCTATTTGTAGACAAATACTGAGCGCCATTCCCATTAATGGCTGGAGATTTGTTAGATTATCAGAGAAGTGAGTATGGGATTAGACGGTGAAGTTATTCCCTTCACCAGGGGCTAGCAAGCAGCAGTTAGTAAATGAAAGCTGGGATGCAGCACATCTTTAGGGGCTCTTCCATTATCTTGATATATAGACACTTTTTGGTGTATTAATTGGTTAAGAGACGCACGCCACACATTCTGACCATAAGTTCTGCTCCATTATTTTTTTTTAAAGCTGTTGTGACTTGTGAGAACTCCTCCACATACCACGCCATACATGCTGCTCCTGCTTGCTTTAAGATAAAACAGGGAAGCCGCATTACGAATCCCTTTTAAGAAAGCTTTTGTTGGGGTTGCGATAAACTTTAGGAACCTTGTCAGGCTACTCGACCTCTCTTCCTGCAGCTCCTCTCTGAGTGTCATCTGCACAGGGGAGTTACAAGGAGGAGAGGAGGTGCTATGCTGACAGCTCCTTGAGTCTGGAGCTGTCCAGTGCACATGGAGTTGTTTCCCTGCAGCTTCTCTGAATTTAGTGCCAATCAGCACACAAGAGTTGTTGGCTATGAGTGCTAACAGCGGAGCACCACTTCTCTCTCTGCAGCTCCCCTGATTCCAGGACTAGCCAGTGCACACTAGTTTCACATAGTGATACTGTACTACACTGTCTGCACAGCACAGCCTCTCTCCCTGCAAATCCTGTGTGCTGGCCGGTGCTCTGATAAGCTACAGGCCCTTTGTACTAATGGGTTTGTTTTGCTCATGTGATTTTTCTGTGTTTTCACCTTAATAAGTCCTCTTCTGCTCCCTTATTAAATTGTTTTGACCCAGCTGCTTAAACAGGACAGCTTAGTAATTATTTTGGCTTAATGGTGCATTGCAAGATTTTTTTTTGGAGCCTTAATGATGCCTCAAATGAAGATAGGGAACCACTGCTTAGACTACAGGTCTGTGCATTGGTACTGACGATGTACTCTGTAAATCCGTCTTGAGAGAAGGAGATAAATAGTTGTCAGCAAAGTTCCAAATAGATTGTGCAGCAGAATAGACTAGACGGTTTAGCAGAGGACATCTTTGGTTTGTGCAGGATCAGCAAGTGGGATATGTGCACATATCTCTTCACACTTCTTACTTGCTCAGTATTGTAGACAATAGAATATTTCAGCATGTGTGTGTTTTTTATTCATGGAGCATTGTATAGGTCAATGCAAGATAAAAAAAAACCCCTTCATGTCATTCATAAGGTCTCATTCACAGTGGCTTACTTCTTCCACGTTCACTCTATTATGTTCCACATATGGCTGAGACTCCAGATTTAATCTCTGTTCACATCCGAGTAAAATGGTCCATTCATCGTATTCCTCTACAAAGAATCTGTGGGCAATATAACCATACCCCACATTCACAGATGGAGATGTATTCTGCTTGATCTGTGTGCAGCTGAATGCTATACTGTGCAGACAATTCACATTGTAAGGCACTAGCATTGCTAACTACAGTCTATTGCACTTCATCTTTATAATTATTATTTACTGAACCACTGAATACACTGTGCATTTCAAAATAAGGGAATCATTTGGTTAGTGTAAGCCTGTTATTGTGCGTGTCCCATATTCTCCCCTGTCCTCTGTGCAGGTTACAGCAAGCCCAAGTTGCTTTGCAGCTTCAAGGAGTCCTGAAAAATATGTGCTGTTTATTTTTTGTCAGAATATCCCATTTCTAGTGTGATGTTTTGAATAGTCAAGGTCTGTTGATAGTAACATGCAAATTGAGAATCTCCTCGCTGTCCAAATTACCATGGAAAATTGTACAGTGTTTTACCAAGCACATGAGTGTAATGCGGATGCAAAAACGCTGCTGTTACATAGAGACATGATTGATTATCCTTATAATGTGGTAGTTATTTTGAAATAATCGATAGTGGGCTGGATTCACAAGCCCCGCACGTATCGTACTTACGTCCTTAATTTGCAGATAGTTGCTATTACGCGTGCGTAGTAACTATTTTACGCATCGTTACGTAGATTGTGTATATCTGGTCGTTAAAGACCGCATATACGCAATCTACGTAACAAAACGATACGTAGATTGCGTAAAATAGTTACTATGCGTGCGTACTAGCTAGTATCGGGAAATTAAGGACGTTTGTGGAACAAGTACCGGGTTGTAAATCCAGCCCTGTATTTGTTTTCATCTTTGTAATACAGGATATCATGACCATTTCCCTCCAGATATGTTTATGGAGAAAAATGTGTCATTCGCCTTTATGCAAGTTATTTAAACAGACTTTAAAGGTCCCTTCCGGTGTCATGTGGACAAATCCCGTGGTATGTGAATTACAGGTGGTTGTTTTATGGAGAGCGTGTCAAACTCATTATTTCTATTCCTTCCTCCTATTTATCTCCTATGTAGTCTCGTGTTACCAGTTACTGGATGTGCTCTCTATGTTTTGCATTTTATTGTGCTTGACATCTACCTGGGTTTCCTTTGCTGTGATGTTTATTATAAAGCTAGTGTGGTCTGTAGTTCTTTTTATACCCTATGCTTTTCATAATAATGTGAGTGTCTCCTCTTCTTGACTACGGTGGCGGTGATCAGGTGTGTATGTAATGAAGCAAAGTATGTTAATCTATGTATATAAAAATAGATGTATGTATGTTGCAGCATAAATGGAATGCCTGGAGCAATTTACACCAAGCTTGGTACACATATGACTTAAAATCTGGAACAAAATACAGTGGGGGTAAGACACCCCTAGCACCCCCAGGGGTAGGGGTGGGGGTGGGAAGAGGGTGACATGTAAAAATAATTGAAAACAACCGATATTCGTGTCAAATCCATAGTTTTTGGGGTCGCTGAGATGAATAGTGATGCCGTTTAAGTCCAAGTTCAGATCCCATCAGCATGGGGGGGTTTGAAGGGGTGAAAAATGTCCAAAATGACATTTCTGAACGCATTTTGAAAATTGATATGTTCCTTACACTGTCCGTCTGAATGATGGATAAGGAAGAAAACTTTAGAGTGCTAATATTGGCTTCCATAAGACACACTCAGTATGTTGGGGTCCCAGTGGAACCTCCCATTGGTGTAGGCTGTGCAGAACTTTAACAAAGGGAGCTTGTTCTGAGTCTTCTACTGGATGGATTTGGATGACATCACATCACGATTTAAACAAATGAGGTCAGTTGTGGGTGTAGTTTGGCCAGAAGAGGGCACGGCTTATTTTGAATGTAGTTAAATTGTACATATTGTCAAGCTGTTTAGTATTTTAAAAAGTTGAAAGCTACATCTAACTCACTGAATTAATAACTTGAAGATTTAAACCCGGGCAACGCCGGGCACTTCTGCTAGTAAAAAATAAAAATAAGGCGCCTACAGGACAGTTTCAGGAGATTATTTAATAGCTCCTGTTCTATATTGCATTAAGGCCAGCACTGTAAGATATAAGGATAACAATATCTCCTGATCCAGCAGAGTTGCGTCATGTACCTGCTATCGCTGTATGTATTTCTCTTTAGATGGTTGGAAAAAGATGTCCCATTTAGATACATGACACTATTTTGTATAATGTTAATGACAGATGCTCATGACTTTCATTTACTAGCTGACAATACGGCGTATTTACTTTTTTCGACATGAAGCTGCTGGCTAGACAGGTTTGAATTTACTTTACTGACTAGACATTGTTTTGTTTATTGTTGTGTTTTTACTACTATGGATTTTTATTTTAGCAGCTGGACTAGGTGGATAGCTTTCTGTGACGTAAATGCAGTCTTACCATTGAATGCAGGTGATACTGTCACCATTGCATGTGACACACAATCCATTGATAACGAGCCATTGATCAAAGGAGCTGATGGCGTCTAGAAAAATGTCAACAACTCTGAAATTTTAAACAATGGTTTCTCTTCGCCCCTATGTACAAACATAGTACTTGCATTAAACAAAACACCAAACAATAACTGCTGTGACTTTCTCTTGTGGTATGTATTTTGTTTTTTTGTTTTTTTGCAATGTGCTTATTGGTGGTAACAGTAAAATAAATGTAAGCGGAGTCGGTTAACATAACAAAGTGCATGTCACTGATTATCTACAACCGAACGGAAAAACACACACATAGTTTTAAACGTGGCTGGGCATGCCACATATTTAAACTTTAATGGCTACAATGGATGCTCAAATAAATGAAAGTAAAAAGCGTAATAAGAGTGACCAGATCCTTAATGCTGCTATTTCCGTGTTGTTGAGGACATGTGCACTGTTATTTAGGCATTAAATATGCACACCCACAGAGGAAATTCTGTGTAATAGGAGAAGCTGGAGAAGAATTGGACAAACCAGTCGCAAGGATTTGTCTATTAGGGCCAAAATCCAGACTTAAGGCCATTTTATGTATGCAAGCGTTACCCAAGTTACACACTACTAAGTATAATGCACACCCCTCAACCGCACAAACTTAGCTGTTTTACATTTTCACAACCCTACCTTAACTTTTCCTTGTGTATCTCTGGTTGTACGTAAGTGCCTAACCCAGCCCATCCTGTACAATTGAAATGCCTCCCTCCTTCCACAATGCATATATTCTGCTTGCGTAGAGATGTGAAGCTTTTTTGTATGGAGCTACTTACATTTTACGTACGGTCAGAGTAATGATGCGCAACATCTGCCATGCACATGCGCAGTGCGTTCCCACAGTATAGATTAAGTCTAGATTCGGGCCTTGGTCTCTTGACTTTTAATGGTTTGAGGCGATATCTTAGCAGTGTGTACTGTCCATCAATGCTGCAAAATCCTCTGAGACAGCAAATAAGCATTTAATATGATCATTGGGAGCTGCTTATTTTACTGAACAGTGTTGCCCAAAGTCTTTCACAGTATAGTAGCAGAACTGCATGATGGGAAGAAATGAAGAACATTCCAGCAGGGGATCGTTTCAGTGTGTACTCTGTAACATTGGTCACATAGTAGTTTCTATAACACTAGGTATAGGTATATATGTATATATAGATAGATATATAGATAAGGTATATCGGCGCTGGTAAATTATGAGACAAGATATTTCAAATTAATGAAGACTCTCTTCTCATAATCAATAAACACCAAGGGAACTTTCCAGATGTACCCTCCGACAAACCGACTTTTGGGAGGTATTTGGAGCTATAAGGTACTGTCATACTTACCTGTTACTACTTACCTGTATAACATTTACCTATATTTGATATCGGTAAGAATGTCTATTGAATTCCAATTTGAGGAATTTTGAGCATTTGGGAGAACTCTGAATAATTGTGAAGAAGGTAGTATTGTTACACTTACCTATCATTACTTACCTGTATATTCCAAGCCCTATTAGGATTGGGTGGTATCAGTGACAGTGTTTATTGAACTTTTATTGAGGGAACCCTTCAGGGAATATTGAATTCCACAGAACCCGCTCCCCCTCCTTTTTTCGATTATTGGACAGTAAACTAATCACTTAAGGTCCCTGTAGGGGGCGACTGATACCTGAATCACATGTGGATTTGTATTTAGAATTTTGATTCACATGTTCTGATGATTGTGAAGGATTGGATACCTATAACATGTGGATAAGTATTTAGATTCCAAACTCAGACGCTGTGGGATTGTGAGGGATTGGATCTTGCATTCTGGCTATTGAAGGATTTCATAGTGATTGTGAATGATTGGATCTTGCAATCTGGCTATCTAAAGGTTTTATAGTCCTTTTGATCGTCGTCTGTTCGATCTGGAAAAGTTCCCTTGGTGTTTTATTTATTATGAGAAGAGATCTTGATTAGTTTGAAATATCTTGGTTTATAGTTTACCAGCGCTTATATCCCTTTTTATATGTGTGTGTATGTGTATGTGTGTATAACCCTTCGTGGAATATTGAATTCCACAGAACCCGCTCCCCCTCCTTTTTTCGATTATTGGACAGTAAACTAATCACTTAAGGTCCCTGTAGGGGGCGACTGATACCTGAATCACATGTGGATTTGTATTTAGAATTTTGATTCACATGTTCTAGTGATTGTGAAGGATTGGATACCTATAACATGTGGATAAGTATTTAGATTCCAAACTCAGAAGCTTTGGGATTGTGAGGGATTGGATCTTGCATTCTGGCTATCGAAGGATTTCATAGAGATTGGGAATGATTGGATCTTGCAATCTGGCTATCTAAAGGTTTTATAGCAAGCAATGCCTGGCACTCTAGTCATTACTCAGTAACTAAATATGGATTTCTATCTTTAAATTAAAAACCAGAGAATTAGTTACAAAAATCTATACACACACACACACACACACACACACACACACACACACACACACACTCATACATATACACACACACACACACACACACACACTCATACATATACACACACACACACTCATACATATACACACACACACACACACTCATACATATACACACACCTCTAGTCTTATATAGGGACATTCTTTGTCACTATGGTGGGGAAGAGTGGTGTAAATCCCCTAGGATAGGATTGGCTGCAGGTCTTTGGAGCGGAGAGACGTTTTTGTTTTTATTTATAGTTTCTATAACAGTAACTGTGATGGAGCGTTGTCGATGCTTCTCGGTGTTTACCCTGCTTTAGCCAGTGATGGCTGCCGGTTTGGACAGGTGTGTCCCCAGCTGTAGGGAGGGCATGTCTTGTGGTTTTCTGCTTATGTTTTAATGTATTTTTAAATCCTGTTTGTTATATTTCACAAGATCAAAGACTGTAATTGGCAACCACTGGCTGCATTTAACCTTCGAACATAACCAGTAGCTTCAGCTTTTTGTATGTTTTTGTTTCTCGGCTGTGTAAGATGCTTACAGGTATGGTGTCACAAGTAGGTGTATATTTGGTTCATTGTGCTTAAGCTTGGTGAAAAGTTCAACATGCAGCTTTATCCATGGTTATAGGGCTGCATGGGCTTAAACATAACATCAGCTGGTACATTCCACAGTTACTTTTCTCTTTTGATCCTATGAAATGTCTGTTCTTGAGCTACAATTAAACAGATGGTTAAATATTCTGTTTGCTTGTCATCTGCAGTCTCACCAGTTCTAAGAGTCATAGCAATGTGTCATGACAGGCTGGGATGAGAGCTCATGAAAATCTAGCAGTGTAAAGTCAAGCTTTGCAATTTGTTGCCGTTGTTTGGTATTGCTTGTAATTATAAGGTGCTTTACAATTCTGCAGATACAAGAAGGAAAAAAAGAACATACTATTTTTTTTTATTGGTTGCAGTTGGTGGAATCAGTCTGCTGCCTCTCTAATACCTCTTATTTACATTGGGGTAAGGGCCAAGAAAAAAAAGCAGTCAGCCTGGTTATGACCTGCGTTATGCCTATATCTGAGCTGTATATTGTGCAGTGACGATGATTGACACGTGATAATGTTGTTATTGGCAGATCCACACTGGTGGATTGGGAGTGTTCTTAAGCTGATATTTTTATCATGTAACAAGCACAATTGTATTTTGCAGATCAGCCACAACCGTTGTCCCCCGGTTAGAAAATCTTCTTTCCAAAATAGGGACATCTGAATGTTTATTTTCGAATAGTCCCCGCTTTAGATTTTTTTTTTAGAATGGGTGAGGATGCTGATTGTGATACTCGCCCATTCTTATTCAGAAATATAGCGGCCGATATCCCCCCGCCTCCAGACCGCAGAGAAAGGTGAGTAACCTCTCCAGGGTGCAGGGAAGGAAGGGTTAGGGTCAGGCTGCGGGAGAGGGAGGGTTATTGTACACACTACAGCATATAAATGACAGATAAGCCACAGATATTCAAGCAGTAGATTGGTAATCAGGCTGCATACACACTACAAACGATTTTCTGTTGAGCCTTCAGTACTGAATGGCTTGATCGTTTATATTAAACTTTTTAAAAGATGCGATCAAACGATTTTGTGTACTTTACAACGATCAGGCATGATTGTTGCAGCGTACACACTTGCACAATATCGTTCAAAACACTCCTTTCACTGGTGTTTTGAACGATTATCGTTTAAAAAAAACTGTAGTGTGTATGGGGCTTTAGGGTCAGGCTGCGAGAGAGGGAGGGTTAGGGTCAGGCTGCGGGAGATGGTGGGTTAGGGCCAGGCTGCCAGTGAGAGTGGAGGGTTAGGGGAATGAGAGGGGAGGGTTAGGGTTAGAATTAGGGAAAGGAGTGGGGGACTTTTTTTTCCCCTTACACTTCAGGGCACTGAAAGCTCGGTACTCTGTGGATCGATTGCTATGCCTCATTGGCCGTTGTAAGTGGGGACCCACACCCGCCACAACAGTGTGGTGTGGAAAGAGACAATACAGTTTCAATATATCGTCTTTCATGGTTCTATTTTGTATTTGGATTCCACCAACAGATGTCTTCACGTAATAGGATGTCCACATGCTGATTAAACTCTTTTTTTTTATTTTTTTAAGATTCCATTCTTTTAGGATGGGTATTTCAACAAAATATCTGCCTTTTACATCTATTAAGCCCTATTTTTACACTGTTGACCCCGTAATTGAGTTTGTTGTCTTGATGTGTTTAGCGATATGTTGTATTATGCATTTCATATGCAGTTGTATGCTGGCACTGTTTATAACTAATGCCAAGTGTTTCACTCCTGTGCTGACATTCAGACACACATCTTGCGTTACATCTGCTCTTTTATTGTAGTGTACTTTTTTCTTTTTGCTTTGTTGTATAATATATCCATCATTTCCTTTGCGTGGAGCGACTCCTCAGTTTACACGATCTTCCTGAATTGTTTAAAAGAACATACTGTATATCCCTTTTTCTCTCTTTTCACATTGAACTTGGGGTTCATCTACAACAGTGCCTCCTATAGTGATTTCAGTAACTGATAAAATGTCTTTTAAGTGCATAACTATGACTTTGTTTATGTAGCACACTTTTGATTGCCAGAATTGAAATGTGGTAAAGTATCGGCAGAGGAAAAATAGTTTGACGCTATTATATGGTTTACTCTACATCTGTTATGGTTGTAACTTCGACATTCAAAACAGTGACACCATAATGTCAGCTGTGTCATTGTAGGTTTTTAATATTGCCAATTATGTTCCCTGGGGAATAATGCCAAAAGGTAAATGATTATAGTAAAGAAAGACGTTTTTGTCGTTTTTCCTACTGATCTTTGTTGTCTCCTTTACTGCTGTGCTTCCCTGTTGCTCCTGGCTCTTTCTCTATGCTCTGTTCCTTCTGCTCCCAGCTCTCTCCTCCACTCCTGTGCTTCCCTGCTGCTCCTGGCTGTCTACTGCTGTGCTTCCCTGTTGCTCCTGGCTATTTCTCTATGCTCTGTTCCTTCTGCTCCCAGCTCTTTCCTCCACTCCTGTGCTTCCCTGCTTATCTTGGCGCTGTCCTTGATTCCTGTGCTTCCCTGCTGCTCCTGGCTCCTTCTCTATGCTCTGTTCCTCCTGCTCCCCGCTCTCTCCACCACTCTTGTGCTTCTCTGTTGCTTTGAACTCTATCTCTGCTGATCCAAGCACTTTCTTTTACTCCAGTGCTTCCGCCCTACATCTGTCTCTCAGCTTGCTCTGTCCTGTCCATTCTGACTTCTTCCGGTCTCTCCTCTCCTGTCCTTTCCCTCTCCCTCTCTGCCTCTTGTGACTGCCACTGGAGTTCTGTCCTTCAGACAGCTGCTGTAGCTATATTAAAATTAAATTTTTAGTTACTAATTAGGGTTAAGGTTAGGATTATTGTAATGCTGAATATGGTGAGGTGTCAATGTGTCAACAGGCCTGTTAGAGTGAATTTAATCGCTTTGGTTAATAGTCTGCTTTCAGACCCTCATGGCTGCGTATGGCCCTGCAGTTGTTTATGGATACACAATGTAAATTGGGGGGGGGGGGGGGGGGGGAGCGG
>WWET01000009.1:1403946-1417378 GCA_011038615.1 Limnodynastes dumerilii
CTTGCAAAAATGTTGTGTTAGAAGTTTTGGGTGAAGTGACATTTTCCTTATGACTATATTTTAACATAGTAAGAATTTTTATGGAAATGCTGACTACTGATATGTATGGACAGGCAGAACAGATTAATAGTAATACATCAAAATAAAATGTGGATGTAAACTGCTGTGTTTAAAGGGGGTTACAGTTTTTCTTGTCTTGTGGGATATTCATGTGTGTTCTCAGTAGTCTGTGTTTAGACAGGGAATACAATGGCCAGTTCTTCATCGATTTGCCTTTATTCATAAGAAGCCAGAATGGATCTGGAAAAGTACTCTGTTTCTACTTGTTTTTACTTTCACAACTACTTGACGGAATGATCTGGGGACTTTGCACTGTTCTTCTCCACTTACCTCTCACATTTTATTAACTAGGTATAGGGTAATTCAGTCATGTATTTATTGGCTGTTTTTCTCCTCCTGTTTGCCAAGATATGTAACATATCATCTAGCGCCCAAGCTTCTCTGTTACATTCAGAGGACTATAGAATGACATGCTAGTTATGATTGGTTTTTTTGTTTCCATAATAAAACAAGCAATACATTTTCACCTGTGTTTTGGAGGCTTCTGTATGTGTGGTCTGCAGGAAGTGCTCCCGAATTTATAATATGAAGACAGCAGGGAAAGCAGCATAGATAAATGTGGGCAGCAATGTTCATAAGTCTGAGAGTTGCGTCCATGTCATTTAGTGCAATGGAAGGATACTACTATGGCAGAATTTTCTTTTCCTTCTTCCTTCTCTCCTTCTCTCCTCCTCCTTTTTTTCTCCTTCTCTCCTCCTTTTTTTCTCCTTCTCTCCTCCTTTCCTCCTCCTTTTCCCCTTTCCTCCTTCTTTTCCTCCTTCTTTTCCCCTTTCCTCCTTCTTTTCCCCTTTCCTCCTTCTTTTCCTCCTTTTTCCTCCTTCTTTTCTTCACACTGTGCCACATCGAAGACTGTTGAATAAGCTGGAAACTTTAGGGTTGGACTTAAAGTTAGTTGCATGGATACAATCTTGGTTACAGGATAGACAACAGAGGGTTGTAGTAAATGGAATCTCTTCTGGGGATGGTAAGGTAACCAGTGGAGTACCCCAGGGTTCTGTACTTGGACGAGTGCTATTTAATATCTTTATAGGTGATATTGTCTGTGGTATTGAGGGGAAAATATGCCTTTTTGCAGATGACACCAAGATATGTAACCGGGTAGACACGCCAGGTGGGTTACAGACAATGAGGGATGATCTAGGTAGACTGGAGGAATGGTCAAGAGTGTAGTGTGGCAAGTTTAATGGCAAAAAATGCAAAATCATGCACTTAGGACATAAAAACCCAAAGGCTCAATATTTCCTTAATGGCATTACATTAGAATCTACCGAGGAGGAAAGGGATCTAGGAGTCATTATTTCCAGTAACGTAACTGTAGCCAATCAATGTAACAAAGCAATGAAAAAGGCAAGTCAGATGCTTGGTTCCTCCTTCTTTTCCTCCTTCTTTTCCTCCTTCTTTTCCTCCTTCTTTTCCTCCTTCTTTTCCTCCTTCTTTTCCTCCTTCTTTTCCTCCTTCTTTTCCTCCTTCTTTTCCTCCTTCTTTTCCTCCTTCTTTTCCTCCTTCTTTTCCTCCTTCTTTTCCTCCTTCTTTTCCTCCTTCTTTTCCTCCTTCTTTTCCTCCTTCTTTTCCTCCTTCTTTTCCTCCTTCTTTTCCTCCTTCTTTTCCTCCTTCTTTTCCTCCTTCTTTTCCTCCTTCTTTTCCTCCTTCTTTTCCTCCTTCTTTTCCTCCTTCTTTTCCTCCTTCTTTTCCTCCTTCTTTTCCTCCTTCTTTTCCTCCTTCTTTTCCTCCTTCTTTTCCTCCTTCTTTTCCTCCTTCTTTTCCTCCTTCTTTTCCTCCTTCTTTTCCTCCTTCTTTTCCTCCTTCTTTTCCTCCTTCTTTTCCTCCTTCTTTTCCTCCTTCTTTTCCTCCTTCTTTTCCTCCTTCTTTTCCTCCTTCTTTTCCTCCTTCTTTTCCTCCTTCTTTTCCTCCTTCTTTTCCTCCTTCTTTTCCTCCTTCTTTTCCTCCTTCTTTTCCTCCTTCTTTTCCTCCTTCTTTTCCTCCTTCTTTTCCTCCTTCTTTTCCTCCTTCTTTTCCTCCTTCTTTTCCTCCTTCTTTTCCTCCTTCTTTTCCTCCTTCTTTTCCTCCTTCTTTTCCTCCTTCTTTTCCTCCTTCTTTTCCTCCTTCTTTTCCTCCTTCTTTTCCTCCTTCTTTTCCTCCTTCTTTTCCTCCTTCTTTTCCTCCTTCTTTTCCTCCTTCTTTTCCTCCTTCTTTTCCTCCTTCTTTTCCTCCTTTTCCCTTTTCCTCCTTCTTTTCCCCTTTCCTTTCCTCCTTTTCCCCTTTCCTCTTTCTTTTCCCCTTTCCTCTTTCTTTTCCCCTTTCCTCTTTCCTTTTCCCCTTTCCTCTTTCCTTTTCCCCTTTCCTCTTTCCTTTTCCCCTTTCCTCTTTCCTTTTCCCCTTTCCTCTTCCCCTTTCCTCTTTCCTTTTCCCCTTTCCTCTTTCCTTTTCCCCTTTCCTCTTTCCTTTTCCTCCTTCTTTTCCCCTTTCCTCTTTTATTATTATTTTTTATTATACGGCTATGGTCATTTGAAGCATTATATTTTGTGTGGGTGGGGTGGGGGGCTATGGAGCATCTGTTAAACATTCTTCTTAATATTAGCAAAATTTTATTCACAGATAGATACTTGTTGAGTACATGCTTTCTTTAATAAGCATTTACAAATAATAAATGCAGATCTAGATTTATTAAACTGTGGAAAAGGAAATTGGAGATATTGTCCATAGCATCCAATCAGATTCTAGCTGACATGCTCTATTATGCAATAGGAAACTGAGAGCTGGAATCTGATTGGTTGTTATAGGCGACATCTCTTTTCCTTTTCTGCAGTTTAGTAAATCTAGCCCTAAATCATTTCTGAATAAGGCTTGTTTTCTCCTGTTTCGGAATAGGTGGGTGTTTTTTGTTTTTTTTCTTGTGCTGGAAGCATGTTTTTCAGAATAGTGTTACTTGCCAGAAATGGGAGGAAAAGGACCGATGAATATTTATTAGAAGTGAGTCAATTGAAATCAATTTTTGACAACAAAAATTAACTAGTAGTAGTTCAATCACTGTTATAATCTTTAACGGTGTTATACTTGGTAAATATCACTATTGGACTGTGATGGATAACATCAAGTTGTTTTTTTTTTTTTTTAGTATTTTTTTATTTCACGAACATCCTTAAAAGTAAAAGTCGGATATGGGCTTTTACCAAGCATAGTAACCAAAATTCTGCATGCATGAGAACAAGGCACTTCTATGTGCAGAATTGCTGTGGGTCCCCGGTTAGAATGGCGCTATTTTGATAGGGCCTTTTTCTCCCAGCTAGTTTTGAACTAGCTGGGATATCGATTGCTTATGCCTCGATAAGGCGTAACAATCGATCCAAGGAGCACCAAACACTGCTCCAAAAGGTGAGTGTTAAAACTAACCCCAAACCTTCCCCTAATTCTGACCCTTCCCCGCAGCCTGACCCTAATCCTCCCTTCCCCGCAGCCTGACCCTAACAGTATAACACTGGAGCGGTTACTAACCTTTCAGTCCTGCGGCGGATGGGTATAAGGATAAAATAAGGACAGCCGAAAAGAAACTTCCACCAGTGCAAAATGAATGTCTGTGCCTGGGGCTATCTTAAGTATTCTGCAAACACTTCCTATACGATATAAATGCCAGTGGCCATCATCTTGTGAGCATGGTGGGTGGGGCCACCTCCCACGTGCAGACAGAACTCCACACTGAATGCTGCATTGGACGGATACTGTCCAATGCAGAATTCTGTGCTGCTCATGCCCGGCACATACTGTCAGGCGATTCAATATATATCTATATCCTGTAGAATAAATAAGTTTAAAGTCATTGGGCTGGATCCGGTCTGTCCGCTCGCATCCCTGCTGAGGAGATTAATATCCTCTGTGCAGAAGGCAGTGAGGACTTGACCAAGCTCTTACTGTACTATTGAAATACCTACGCCACCCACCATGTGTATCTTGTAGGCATAGTGAGTGTGCCAGCCTCCCATGCGTAAATCCGTCTTCCGCGACTGTGTTCTGGAATTACTTGTACTGCGCGTTCTCCTTATGTTTATTATGGTTATTGAGATCCATATTGCCTTTGGGGCTGATCCAGAGTTTGAGTAAGGACAAAACCGGTGCAAGTGTTGAGCTGTGAGGGAAGGAACATTTATACTGTGAAAACGATTAGATTTCAGGAGACAGATTTACTAAGTGGTGATGTTGCCAATAGCAACCAATCAGATTCTAGATTTCATTTAAATATTACGCACTAGAGAATGTCAGCTAGGATCTGATTGGTTGCTATGGGCAACATCTCTACTTTTCCATACCCGCAGTTTGGTAAATCTGGACCCAGAGGTGAAAATTGAGAGCTGAACTTTACTTTAATTTACAGGTCACTCCTAAAGCTGTTCAGTAAATAAGTTCTATGTCCCTTGAAGGTAACTTGCACCCCTCGCATTGCAGCATGGCTTTCCTCCGGCCTACACATGCACCTGTTTTACCCTTAGTAAAGGGTGTAAGTGCAACTCTGGATCAGCCTCTTTGTGTGTTTGTCTTGTACTGGGTAACCAATGGTTATATATCTAGTGTTTTGTGATTAAACATTATAATGGCTCTTGGCAGATAACACATGTCTTCTCTTTTGGCTTTGTAAAGTTTTTACATGTTCTTATTTTTAACTCTTGCCAGTCTCTTAATTTATGCCTTTACATGGACTGATGATTAGAAAGCAATGCCACGTGTGACTGTATTTAGAAAGTGCTATTTTTGAACTTTAACTTCTTTACAGTGCTGTGAATGAAGCTTGTCTGTGAGGTCAGATGTGAGGGATGACGACTGGGCCACGGTTTGGCAAATATGGGACTATGCTCTACCCTTAAAAGTATTGTTTTGGTCTCTGAACACAAACTGACAATGTGGTTGACAAACCTGACGATGGGCTGTATTCAGAGATCTGTCTGGGGTTCGGATCGCAAATATACACACGGACGGAGCAAGTTACGCCCACCAAAACCCCAGTCACGCCCCTTGCTAATCCGTGCCCACGGAGACTTCCGAGGCGGAAGACCAGCTGTAACTTTCCGTGGCCATCTACAAGCGTATGTGTCCTCTGTCCGTGTGTATCTTTATAATCGCTCCCACTTCCCTTCATTTAAATGACGCCCCGCCCATTTCTATGTAAATTCCACCGTGCGTATTTTTCCTCTGCCTCCTGCCACGTCAGCACACATGGGTGAATAATCCCCTCTGGAGCCAGAACAGGAAACAAGAAGACACCGGGCATATAAGCCGCACACCACCAAGTTCCTGTGTCTCTGCTTGAGCCACTGGAAGAAGTCAGTCCATATCTGCTGAATCTTAAAGTAGTATTCCTAGTGGCAATAACAGGCCTTATGGTCAGAAGAGCCATACTTAAACTTCTTCCAGGGCAAGGTCACATTGAGGACAAATAGATCCTTTTTGCCTAAAGTAGTGTCTAGGAGACATATCAATCAGGAAATATGTCTGCCATCTTTTTTTCCCTAACCCAGAAACAGTTCAGGAGAGCAAGCTTCATACACTGGATCTAGTCAGGGCCCTTTCTATTTACGCTAAAAGGACATTGGATTGGCGGAAAACAAAGCAGTTATTTGTTCTGTCAGAATGCAATAAAAAAGGAGGACCAGCCTCCGAAGGAACCATCGCTAGATGGATTAAGACATGCATTTCCAAAACGTACCAAATCAAAGGAAAACAGATCCCAAGGGGTCTAAGAGCACACTCTACAAGGGCAGTGGCAGCCTCATGGGCGCATAAAAAGGAAGCTTCAGTAGAGGAAATGTGCTAAGCAGCAGGGTGGTCGTCCATCCACACCTTTTCTAAGCACTATAAATTAGATGTAATGTCCTCAGCTGAGTCAAGCTTTGGGAGACGAGTGCTTAGTGCAGCCATATAGAGGATTATAACAAAATGTTAACATTTATGTTATTATTATTTTGAGTTTTAAAGAAGATGTAATGCCCACCCAGTGACCTAAACTGCTTGGGCACGGCCCATGTCTGCTGACCTGGCAGGAGGCAGAGGAAATGATAGATTATTACCTGATAATATTGTTTCCTCTACTCCTACACGTCAGCACACACTGTCCAGCCCGGGTAGTTAATTGGGTTTTCGTATTGTGTTAATGTGTTCAGTTATATATTTAAGCTTTTGAAGTATGAAGACACAGGAACTTGGTGGTGTGCGGCTTATATACCCGGTGTCTTCTTGTTTCCTGTTCTGGCTCCAGAGGGGTAAAGAAGATGTAATGCCCACCCAGTGACCTAAACTGCTTGGGCACGGCCCATGTGTGCTGACGTGGCAGAAGGCAGAGGAAATGATAGATTATTACCTGATACTCTTGTTTCCTCTACTCCTACACGTCAGCACACACTGCCCATCCCGGGTAGTTAATTGGGTTTTCGTATTGTGTTAATGTGTTCAGTTATATGTTTAAGCTTTTGAAGTATGAAGACACAGGAACTTGGTGGTGTGCGGCTTATATACCCGGTGTCTTCTTGTTTCCTGTTCTGGCTCCAGAGGGGATTATTCACCCATGTGTGCTGACGTGTAGGAGTGGAGGAAACAATATTATCAGGTAATAATCTATCATTTCTGTGGGAGTTCCGTGCGTATTTACCCACGTGCGATTCACAAGTCCGTCCGTGAGGCACTTCTGCGCATATAGTCTACGTGAACAGCTTATAAAAAGTTACTACGGATGCGCAGTTTAAACATACCTAAATACACACAGAAACCGTAGAAAAAAACGGATCTCTGAATACAGCCCAATATGTGGATAAAAGCGGATATATCATGAAGGATTTTTCATGGAAGCATCTTCAGTATACTTGGCAACGCCGTTTAATATTCCATGTAAGTATGTATATTGAAAGGGAGGCATGTGGTCTATGACCATTATAACAACATGCATTAAATGTAATTGGCAAAATTTTGCTGTCATTTAATACATTTTTTATATGTTATAATGTGGGCTGTGGTTGGCTGGCCGTGGCGGCTCTGTTCCAGAGAAGAAAGCGCAGACATTAAAGTTCTGAATGCTCCAGTGGTGGCAGGTAGGATTTTCCCCATAGCTTAACCCTAACCCTCCAACAGTAAGAAAACACGGACCGCGCTTCTATTCATACATATATAATATTTTATATATTTTAGTGTGCAGGTTTATATATAACTGGAAGAAGTACAGCCAAGGACCAAAGAGACCACTGTGTAACTACAAGGAACAAAAGAGAGATCCGGAGCTCGAAACAAGCATTATATAGCACTGTGTCAGCACATACATAAGAAGTAGGTTTGGGTCACAATATAGCTGTATTAGGTTAAGCTCAACTGCTCAGCATCAAGGCCTAACCCTAACCTTCCCTTTCTAACACCCTAACCTTAACCCTCCATGTCACGCAGCCTCCACTATTGGGAATGAGTGCCCGCTTTGGACTTTTTTGCTGTTGTATATGAAGAAATGCCATTTCTGTAGGTATCTGTGTACAGTGTCTTCATTTAATCCCCACTAAGTTGTAAGTCTTGAGACATCTACTGTGACAAAAAGGAAACCTAATTTTCCTTGTCATTATGAGGCCAACATGTCAAAACAATGTGTGCAGAGCTGTGCCACAAGGGGGATGACATTATGGTTATTAGAGGTTATTTGATGTCCTTTGTCATTCTGACTGTACAGTGAAGAACTTTTGAGTGTTATTAATACGTGGTCCTGTGTCCACTTCCTGTTTGTCGCAGTGTTTTTACAAACTTCAAATCTGAGCCAGCTGTGCTTCTGTATGTATATCGCTACAAGCATTTCCTGATTATGGCATATAAAGTGCATTTATGCCTACAGATGGCTAATTACTACGTGATCTGGGTGAACAGCTGATCAACATATTGGCCCTTGGCACATGTTGCACTATGAAGTGTCAGCAAGACGGTCTAAAAATGACCCAATAATTAGATTATTCCGTCTGTCTGAGCGATTTGACCACCATTGTGCCAGTTCTGTTAGGTTGGGCACAGTGTGCTTGGGAAAATGTTTGGACTAATACTTCTACATTGCCCTGGACATGTTAGTGTGTGGCCATGGGTGGTCTTTGTAGAAGGAAGGCGTATAATCTGTTACGGTAATTTGTCAGACAAGTAGATTTTACCTCCATGTGACTCTTGTCTTTTATCTCCCCCTCCTAGAGGCAGACTAGTAACAAAGCAAGCAAGAGTTTCCCTTTAATCCAGCACCATAGCATTAGCGCCGGCTAGACTGGACATCTTGGCTTCCTTCCATGCTCTTGCTGCGCCAGCCTGATTCTCCCCCCTCCAGCTCCTCTTGTGATAAGTTGTTTATATGAACGTCATAGACACTGGTCAGTATTAAACAAGTTCAGGTTGAGTGAGTTTCTTTAGCTCATGTTCTTTATAGAAAAACCTGGTGATGGTATCCAGCATAGTTTATGCTTTTGCGTGGGGCTTGCCAAAAGCTTTCATGGAAAGGATGACACAGGAAAATCACATCCAGCTGTGGCATAGACCTATACGGAGATCTGACATGTGGCATGCTTAGCCGCAGAGCATTTACAGAAGTGAGAGCTGTGCATCAGTGACTCTGCAGATGCCAACGACCTACACAAACCTCCGCCCCGCTTCTCTCGATCACGCATTTACATTCTGCTCACGTGGGAGAGCACACACAGGGTTTGTGCTGACAATGTCTGTCTGCTGCTGCTTGGGCACCAATAACCTCTTAAGGCTGCTTATATTTTCAGAGCCTCTCAAATAGCTTCCCATTGATGCAAGTCATCTGTCTTGTTTGAAACTCAGACGTTTCATTAAAGTAATAGAGTTGAATAATCTAAAGGTAAAAAGTGTTCTGAGGATATTGTTGGCTGTCTAGTTTTTTATTCTTTAGGTATTACAGTGAACAGAATTGGGCTTTGTGTTGTGCTATGTTTATTAGTGACTATGGGCCTGATCCATGTTACACTGTGCGGTCTAACGCTCAGCGTAACATCGCAGCACACCCCCGACACTCCCTCTTGTCCTAACGTATTAACACACGCTTACGCCGGCTGAAGGCTACCCTAACTTGAGCCGGCATAAGCGAGTGTTAATACGCTGGGACGGCGGTGTTGCAACGCAAACGCAGCCCTCCCAGCCTCATTACCCTTTCTCGCCCCGCCTACATGCACTAACTGCAGCATAGTAACGCTGGGGGACGCCCCCTCCAGCATTACTACGCTGCTGCTACGGGCATTGATCGGGCGTTGCGGTAGGCCCTATGGGATGGATCCACATTTAAGTGCTTGAAATTAGTTACTCCTGGGCTAAACCATTGATTGCAGGGAAGTCATATTTCATGTGTTGCAAACAGTATTAGAGTTGAGAGGTGATGTTTCCTATCCCAAGTCTAAATAACAGTGTGATAGTAACGCTGGTCAGTATCTGTGTGCAGTCCGCAATTCAAATATATATCCCTGCATGCAAAGAATACAATTAACTTGACTCCCCCTGCAATCAACATAATTTAGCCCAGGAATAACTCATTTAAAGCACTTCAGTCTGGATCCAGCCCAATTTGTGACTGGATCAGACAATGATGGGTTTAAATGTGACTAAGGTCCTGAGAAGTGCCTGATAGCACATGGGTTCAGAAGATTTTAGGGCACTTACTTTCGACTTTAAACCTTTATTACCAATTTATCCCTGAGACCATTCATAGTATCAGTATATTTCTGTTTTAAGAGTATAACCATTTGGGGTATGCAGAAAAAAAAGGGGAATAGAGCGTTCCATACAACACGGCAGCAAATAACACACAGGGTGAATCCTTGGGGTAAGACGCAGATGCATGCTATGAGCAGCCACATAACCCTTGCTTCAGGGTTCTCTGTAATTGAGAACACCTTGGTGACCTGTTCTGGGTGCCTATTGGCTGAGAGACAACAGATTAGTGGTCTATAAAGGCGTTGAGTGGGGTTGAAACCTGGGAGCGCCTGCTGTAAAGTCAGACCACGCCAGCCATATAAGTTGAGGTGATGTTTCCCAGGCAAAGTCTAAATAACAGTGTGATAGTAAAGCTGGTCAGTATCTGTGTGCAGTAAGCAATTCAAAGACATATCTCTGTATGCAAAGAATACAATTAACTTGACTCCCCCTGAAATCCACATGGTTTAGCCCAGGAGTAACTAACTTCAAGCACTTAAGTCTGGATCCAGCGCAATTTTGGTATTTCATTAATGCTGTGAGTATCCCTAAGACTCAGCCACGTGTTAAATGTTAACCGTATATTGAATGACATGAACCAATTTGTGAGCACACCAACAATATGGTTCAGAAGTGTGCTGGGCTGATGATCTGACCAATCAGTCTGTCCGAACAAGCTGACCACTGCTGGCCCATTCCTATAGGATCAGAGCAGGACAGTGAGAAGGTTACCCTGGTTATTGATCATTGTATGGGCACTATGTCCACAGCGATCAGAGCGTTACATTGGTTGCAGGGTACATTGCATAGTGTAATTGATACATTTCTAAATGATGGTCTCTAGCTGTCTGTTAATAGCTCAGACGGTAGCGTGGACTCAAACCCTGCTGCCCTCTGTTGTGGTTCAGTTGTAATTGCAGCTGATATTAGTTTTTAATTCAGCTAACTAATAAACCATGTAAGTTACTTACAGTAAGTGGGACACTATAATAATGTTAAAAATAAAATGTGTTTGATTTCTTAATGCTGTCACATTTTTTCCCCAGTGAATATTTAACAGTACCGCAGTATAATGAGGTGTAAATGAAACAGGAATCAAAACTGAAAAACAAATTCTAATATATTTCTTCTTCCTGTTTCCAGGTGGCGACAGACAAGGTTGCAGATAAACTGAGTTCTACTCTCTCATGGGTAAAGAACACGGTGTCACACACTGTCAGTCAAATGGCAAGTCAGGTGGCGAGTCCATCTACTTCATTATACACTACATCTTCCTCCACGACTCTGTCTACACCAGCACTTTCCCCGTCCTCCCCGGTGCAGCTGAGTCCAGATGACGAAGTGTTACTGGCAAAGCTAGAGGAGCAGAACCGGTAAGTAGTGAGTCAGGCTTGTAAGACAATGCTGTGTCTCTCCAGCTAATTGCTATAACTCACATTCTTCAAAGTGACACAGAAGACACAAAGGGAACGTGTTGCCAGGCCTTTGATGCCGGAATACTTGGTATGAGTGAAAAACACACGAGTGAGCCTGAAAATAAACCTCCTGTAAGATGAACTCATTCTGTCAGAACATAATTAGAATTTGAAGCGCTCTGCTTGCTTTAATACATTGGTAAGAACATAATCACAGCAAGTACAGAGGAGGGGGATTTGTGCCAATCAAACATGTTAACTAGATAGGGAACAAAATTATTTCAATAGAAAGTAAAAACAAACAGCGAAACTTCAACACTTCCCACAGCAATCACCAGCATCATCACAATAAATAAAGGCGTTTAATGTTCCTTTGTCCTCACTATTATAAAGGTCTATATACTGTATATGGGCCGTATCCAGAGATCAGTTTTCGAGGGGATTTGCGGGCGTATTTTTAGGATCGGATGAACTGCGTATGCATAGTAACTTTATTTACGTAAGTTGCGTTGAATATACGCTCGTAAGTGGTTTAGGCACGGGCATGCGATCGCACTTTGGTACGTATGCGCGGATGGCCGTCGTAAAAATGTGTACTTGAAAATTAACGGAAAAGTGGGTGAGGGGAGGCATTTAAATTAACGCGGTTATGAAGAATCGCATGGACGGAGCACATATACACCCATAAGTACACACGGAAAGAACAGAGTGGTCTAGGGACTAGTAAGTCAACGGCAGCGGGTCCAGGAGAGGGGAGTGTCGGGGTTGTTGGTGGGTGTTTCCTTGCTCCGGCCGTGCGTATAATTGCGTACATGAAAAAACGGTTCTCTGGATACGGCCCTAGATCTCTAGTTGGCAGTGTTGAAAGCACACTGTTTTTGTTGAAGGTGTTTGTGCACTTGCGTCTTGCATACACAATGTACAACGTACATAGTGTTACATTTCAGTATAAACCCATTGTGCAGAATGATGTGCGTATTGAACACTCTCTCCACCGTTAGCCACTCACCTCGTCTCCTATTCTGTTTAAACCTTTTAATGTTACCTTCATAACGTCATGCAACAGGTGCATCATAATCCAGCATTAGTT
The DNA here is from genome assembly GCA_011038615.1 of Limnodynastes dumerilii. Lineage (NCBI taxonomy): Eukaryota > Metazoa > Chordata > Amphibia > Anura > Limnodynastidae > Limnodynastes > Limnodynastes dumerilii. The sequence continues at coordinate 1,416,268 of WWET01000009.1, forward strand.
GTTGCTCTGTGAACCAAACATCCTGTCACACCTTGTTTAATATTCAGTGCTCTATAAGCATCTCTTTTCATTCTGATCAGCGCACAGAATTATTTATATCAAAAGAATAATTTATAGGATGACAAATGTGCAAAGAACTACTGCAACTTTAAGATTCACAGCAGATAGAAACTTTTTTTTTTTAGTGTTTTTTTTTTTTTTTTTTTGTAATCTATTTTATTTCTATATGGGGGGGATATTAATTTGCAGCAGGTGTAGCGGTAATGTTTACACTCCTACAGGCGGTAATCAGCGCACTTTGCAGATTCCTGTCTTTGCAGGCAGTTGAATATCACCCATGAGTCAGAGCTTGCATGTGGTCTGCTAATGGTCTGAACAAGCTGTAACTTAGAATATCTAGTTGTAAAACAGGAGGAGGATGAGAAGATTTGCTGCACAGGCTAAGTCATACCCTTACATATGTTAGGGGTGAAACCCTGGACACCAATTCAAACAGAAAAAAAATAGACATTAAATGTAAAGGACAAAGATAAAAGGAGTTTCCTATTTGCAGGACACTAGGACCAAATTATTACAGTGTATTCCTCACAACATAAGTTATGTAGTAACTGTCCACTACATACATATATGTATGTGTATATATGTGATCATATGACAAAAATAAAGCATCAATTAAGGACTCTATAGATAGATCTATACAGACGCAGTACATGCTGGCCTGACTCTGCATTTCTTCTGTATTAGATCTCATAATGCATTAAGGGCTGTTGACAAATTGCAGAATAGTGATTTGTGATACATTTTTATTTTCAAGTTTTACATTATACCACACCACCGAACATGTTGTCCAATTCCATATACATTACCATCTTCAAGGAAATGATCTGATGGGCCCACTATTTTAATGTACAAGACCAATATAGATTTTTTTTTAAATGTATTATTATTCCAGTTCTAGACTTTTTTTCCCTGCTGTACTCGTAACTCCGATGCATCCTCACATAAAATAAGGGGCATCTGAAGTCTGCTTAGCCCCACCCTCACCTACTCGCTGTTGCGCAGTTACTGCAGTACTGCATTTTGGATCCACAGGATCCATATCAGATCTGTA
>WWET01000009.1:1419713-1430403 GCA_011038615.1 Limnodynastes dumerilii
TATATATAGTTAGTATATTGATTGATTGTCTGTAGATCAGTTCTCAGATCTGCTCATTATGGAACTTTTGGGATAACAGCCATAATAAATGTAACATATATAAAGACTCATGTATGATATACACAGAAGACAGATTATTATGATAAGCATACTGTTTGTGGTTCCTGGAGACAAGGTTGGAGGTAGACAGTATCTAAGTTGCGAAGAGTCCAAAGAGAGCAGATGCAATGTGCAATTACTACAGAAACAAGCGCGGCGGGTTACCTAATGCGTAAACGAGTGCGGCGGGTTACCAGCTATAGAGACGAGTGCGGCGGGTTACCAGCTATAGAGAATCCCTGAAAGAAAATACTGCGTTTGCCAGTAAAGAACGGTTTGTTAGCTGTTTATAATGGTGACTTAGCTCTTAGAATTGTTAAGCACAATAAAAGGTATAGAGACGAGCGCGGCGGGTTACCAGCTATAGAGAATCCCTGAAAGAAAATACTGCGTTTGCCAGTAAAGAACGGTTTGTTAGCTGTTTATAATGGTGACTTAGCTCTTAGAATTGTTAAGCACAATAAAAGGTCACCCTGTTGAAGTCCGTTCATAAGCTCACAATAAATGTGTTGGTACAAACTAATGGTGTACATAGATGTCATAGTATAGAAATGCAAGTGGCTTCTGGTTCATGCCCTTGCTGCTCTAGCCATCATCCTAGGGAGAACTAAATTAAATCTGGACGGCAATGCCTGGCTCACTCCCTCTCTACTCTGTGTTCTCTAAATTCCACTGATGCAGGAATGGGCCATAGGCTGCTTCCCTTTTGCTGTAATCCTGCCTGTCTGTTGCTTGTGTTTGTTCAAGGGGGAACATGGATGCATTAAAGCAACGAAGATCACAAAAGCTAATGGGTTCTATTGTGCGCTGATACGACCCATAATGTTTATGCTTCACTGCTTGTTGAGTAGGAAATATACAAAGGTTTTTTTTTTTAATGCTCTGTGAAAATTAAAATGGATACAGAAACGACAGGTTCATTAAAAATGATGTGTATGATTTCAGAGTATATTTGTAAGGATCATTTTCTGTTGCATTCTAATAAACGAATTGTCAAGAGCTATCCTGATATGTTTTCCAGGCTGCTTGAGATAGACAGTAAATCTTTGCGATCGGTTAATGGGTCGAGAAGAAACAGCGGCTCTTCGCTGGTTTCCAGCTCGTCTGCATCCAGTAATCTTAGTCACCATCAGGAGGAAGATGCCTGGCTGCTCTGGGGGCGCATTGTTAATGAGTGGGAGGAAGTGTACAAGAAGAAGGAAAAGCAAATCAAGGTATCACTGAAGATGCTCATATTATATATCCTTTATATAGATTTCTTTTTTAGTTATTAAATTATGTTGCATATTATGTATCATAGCACTGGTCATATTTTTGAGAGTCTGCTTGAATATGGGGAGTCCCCCTCACTTTTTTTAGTATTCCAAAAACACATACAAAGACTCAAATCTTACTAACAATATTGTGTGTGCTTGTTTCACTTAAACCCCTTTCTTATTACCACCAAATACCCGGGTTTTCGTCCAAAAAGGATTCAGAACTGGGGAAAAAAAGAAGGGGTTTTCCCAGGTGGCACAAGGGTAAAGTGGTAATGTAAAAGGTCCAGGATTGTTTTTCAACCCGGGTCCTTCACAAAGACTCCTGATTGGACAGATTTCTTTACTATTGCTATGGCAATAGTAAACAAATCTGTAGCCGGGCTGCATTTTTTAGTCCTTACAGGTGTCCTTTCCGTTCCGTCTACCTGCAGTTTTACTGTTTGCCACTATAAACTTAGTATATGTATGTCCACTTTCTGGTCCACCTGTGGGCGGACCAGAAAGGAGACATGCATGTACTAAGTTCATAGTGGCGAATTGTGAAAGTGCAGGCAGACGGATCAGAAAGGAGACCTATAAGTATAAAAAAAAAAGTGCCGTAGTTTATATAAAAAAAAAAGTCCCCTTTCATTTTTTTTTTAGCCAATAAGAGCTCTTTAGGCTGACTGACAATTGCTTGACAGGGCAGACCTTGGAAATTCAGTGGAGATGTGAAATTTCCGGGGTTTTTGTGGACTTAAAGTATCCTTTTTTTTTTTTTTTTTTTAAGTTCCTTTTTTTTTTTTTTTTTTTTTTTTTTTTTGGCCCGCCATTTCTTCCTGGAAAAACCCGGGTTGAAAGACTCTGGTTTTTCAGAGGTGGTGATGTGAAAGTGGTATTAATTTATTAGATTTCATGCAATTGTATCAAACCTCTCATTCCCCCGCAATGTGTTCTTATACCCAGATATGAGCGTTCTATAGATCTCCTGGTCACTGCTGTGTCCTGTTTGCTTTAGGAGCTCGTCAGAAAAGGAATACCTCACCACTTCCGTGCAATTGTATGGCAACTATTATGCAACGCTCAGAATATGCCAATTAAAGAGCAGTATTCTGATCTCTTAAAAATGACCTCACCATGTGAGAAACTCATCAGGAGGGACATTGCCAGAACATATCCAGAGCATGATTTCTTTAAAGAGAAAGACAGCTTGGGGCAAGAGGTTTTGTTCAATGTCATGAAGGTTCGTATTGGCAGCCATTATGCCTTTGTCTATCAGCGTTTACCTTAACTTTTGCTGAGAACTGATTTGCTTGAATTTTGATAATGTGATATTAATTATATATCTAATTTTGGTGACATTATATTATTGTTATATGTATTGTTTAATCGCTTTATTAGGCAACAAAACTATTTAAAGGAAGAATATATATATATATATATATATTATAATATAATTTAGTATGTAACCGTAACACAATCATCCTTTTAGACTTAAAGCCGTTTTATAACATGAGTTTTTATATGTTAAGGCTTATTCCTTGGTGGATCGGGAAGTTGGGTATTGCCAAGGAAGTGCTTTTATCGTGGGTCTTCTACTTATGCAGGTAAGCAGAAGCTTAATATAACCATTTTATTTAAAGAGGTTGGTGTTTGTATGTATAATACACACTCACACATTTAATAAGTGTGCATACTTGTAACCCATAATAGAGAATGCTCTTGTCAAGTCTCTGGAAGCTGTAGATATGTCATCAAAGAAAACCATGTCCTTTTCCTGGACTTTCTTTGTTTATATCCTACCATGAGATTAATAGAGCTCATTTGATTTGTGTCATTCTGTTTTATAAATATTTAAAAAGTGCAGCGAAACGCGTTGGTTTTTAAAATGTTATTGTCAGGCTGCAGGGTCTTATATTACCAAACTAGACATAGTCAAGACCTAGTTCTGACTTATAGTTCTAGTATAACTTCTTTTCTTAGAAGATTTAGTCCTAATTTTTAAATATTATTACACTATCAATAACTGTACAATAATAAGTACCAATAAATGTATATATTGGAAACCATTCTAATACATTTACTTTAACCTTTCATGCTTTCATGTAGTAACCTTGGTTATTCCCTATTAAGCAGAAATAAACCATATAGAAGAATTGTTTGTAATTGACCTATGCCTACACCTATCCCTTTTCCACACAGGAGAGGTCATTGTCCTTGATAGACCATCACAAATTGTACACAGCTTTCTGTGTAGTGACCATGCATGGCTCAAAGATAAATATTCATAAGAGAAAAGTGCTTTTCAGGTGTTGACATTTCCAGTGACTGCTGTGGACACCAGTTACATTACCCAGATCATCCCTGCTAAGTTCCCCCTAGATTTAGGTCACTTTTTTTTACAGGGTTGAACAACAAGTATAGTGAAAGAAAAAAAGATAGGCTTTAAGAATCATATGGGAAATCAAAATAATGATTATCAGGACAGCAAAGGCACAAACTGAGAAAAAATTGACCCACTTGGTACGAAAAGGGGACAAAAGCTTTTCTAGGTATATAAATGAAAGGCGAAAAACTAAAGAGGGTATATTGGGGCTTAAAACTGAGAGTGGGAGTCTTGTTGAGGGTGGTAGGGCTATGACAGTTCATCTTAACATGTATTTTTGTTCAATATTCACAAAAGAATAAGGGACAGTGACCACTTTTAAATCTGTAGACTATTAATACAAGGAAGGCAATTACTACTAATTTCACGGAGAAGTGTTTATTAAAAACTTTCAAAGCTATAAGTTGACAAATAAAGGGGGCCATATGGGATACATCCTAGGATTCTAAAAGCTTAGAGGGTTGTTGACAAACCCATTAACTGAATTATTCAACCAGTTGCTAATAACGATTCCAGAGGACTGGAAAATAGCAAATGCTAGCTACCAACCAGCGAGTCTAACATCAGTAGTAGGAAAATTGATGGAAACAAAGGTAAAGGAAACAATTGTACAGTGTCTTAAATCCAGTAACTTACAGGCTCGCAAGCAACGTGAACTCACTGGGTGCAGATAATGTTAAAACAAATCTCATTGAATTTTTTGATTGGGTCAGTAAAGTATTAGATAAAGGGAGATCTGTAGACTTAGCTTATCTAGATTTTAGCAAGGCTTTTGACACTGCAACATCGCAGACTGTTAACTAAGCTTAATACTTTGGAATTGGACTTAGATAGTTGCATGGATACGATCTTCGTTACAGGATAGACAACAGAGGGTTGTAGTAAATGGAATTTCTTCTAGGGATGATAAGGTAATTAGTGGAGTTTCTCAGGGTTGTGTACTTGGACCAGTGCTATTTAATATCTTTATAGGTGATATTGCCTTTGGTATCGAGGGGAAAATATGCCCTTTTACATATGACACAAAGATGTGGAACAGGGTGGACACACCAGGAGGGGTACACAAAATGAGGGATGATCTAGGTAGACTAGAGGAATGGTCAGGAGTGTCAGGAGCGCTGTATATCTATAGCGCTATCCCATCAGTTTTACCAGCACCACAAGTGATACCTGGTGAATTCATTCATACACGATCAAAATATTGATATATTGTGAGGTGTAATAGATGTTTAATATGGTATAAATGATCATAAATCCCTTAGTGGTGTTGGGTTTTAAAGATTATAGATGCAGAAGATTTTTGGTTTGGATTTGTAAGTTATTATTCTTTAGTGGTTTTCTTTGCACCCTTTAGATGTACTTTCTGTCCATTGATAATTCCACCACTTTCTTTATATATATATATAGTGTGTGTGTATGTACAAATAAATTATGACCGAGTACTATAGACTCTACAGTATGCCTTTAAACTACTCACTACAGTCATTATTTTACAGTGTAGTCATAAGATGTGTTTCTAGCTTAAGTGTACTTTTTGTGATGTTTCAGGCTACATTCTTGTTGGTTTACTTGGCAGTATGTTTAAGCTAAGCTAGCATGCCTGCTAAATTACTGTTTTCATGTAATTACTTGATGTTAGAACACAAAAACAGTTGTCTTCTGTCTGAGAATATTTTTAGAAAACCCAAACACCAAGACATAACCTAGCGCATGGTTAAACTCATCATAACGCGTTATCTATGCTTTTTGTAAAATTTTTATTAGTTTACTGCAAACAAAATGAAAGACATTCATGTAAATGATTGTGGGCGATGTTTTCTGCAGTGTCAGACACGATGCAGTTATGATCAGGATATTGACTAGCATAGCGCCTGTATGCACAGCCTGTATAGGCATGCAACCATTTCCAGTGCATAGTAAAACTTGGAATGCTTTCTATTAAATGCGGTGTGTCTATATGGTAATTGTTTGGGATATGTTAGCAGTTCATGGATCAAACCTTGGCAGTGTCGGCTTAAATCTGAACAAGGTATTTCACTTTCATATCAGTCTGCTGCTGTTTAATAAATTCATAATATCCTAAAAATACATTATAAAATAATAATCTTTTAAAGCTCTGAGATACAGCTGGTAATCAGGAAAGCCTGTTTTATCTGATCTGTAATAGTGAATGGAAGGATGTGTATTTGGGGGAAGTGTTTTTTCAGCAAGTCTTTGAGGTACTTGTATATTGTACTTGTATATTGTTTTGCTTTTCGTCATTCATGTATAGTATGTGGGTATAGCTAATAATGCAGTGGAAAGTTAAAATGGGTCCAGTCCTGTTTTTTATATAGTTTAATTTATTTATTTTTGGTCTTTTTAAATAAACGCTCCATCATCAGACCATGTAGTTTTATGTCACTTTAATATTATACTTGTCTCGTGTCTCTTGCAGATGCCAGAAGAAGAAGCTTTTTGTGTATTTGTTAAATTAATGCAGGACTATCGTCTTAGAGAACTTTTTAAACCCAGCATGGCAGAGTTGGGCCTGTGTATGTATCAGTTTGAATGCATGATTCAGGTAAGTGACATGCTCAGTGATGCATTTCAGAAGAACACCAGGACAGACATTGCCTGTTTTGCATTCAGATGGGAAAAAGTGTATAGGTGTGTGCTGCCAGTACAGTCTAGCTGTACAATACCTGGAGCTGTACAATATCTGGAGCCTGCTTTTCTGTTATAGCCCTTGTACAAATGTATGGCAAAGGTTTCAAGAAAGGTATTTTCTGTAATTCTTCACCACCCTTGGCAAGCTCTGCAATGTACTTTTCTTTTGGAATACATGTGTTTATTTTGGCATAACAAATATAAAGTTCTTATTTATAAATAAATACTACAAATTGCTTGTGTTAAAGTGTTTGAGTATGTTAAAGGTTTTAGGCTTAGCTGTTCTCTAATATCCATCATTTATTCCTTGTAATGCCTGACTAAGGCTCTAGTGTATTATTTCTGGAGGTGACAAGATCAATGGGCATTTAAAATAGTTGGGAGATTTTCAGCCATAAAACAGCGGCTATATACCTTTTCTCTGCTATGTTTATATCATTCTGCCAATGCATGGGAACTGTAAGTATAATGCATAGATTTAATATCTGATGTAGGTAAGGCAAGTTACATAGAGTACTACTATGAGCATATCAATAACTTTTCCCCTCAAGTAGAAATAACCAGTGTAAGTTATAATGTGCAACACTGATCAGAAGAAACCGGTCTCATTATCAGTGTGTAATAACAGTGCTTTGTGTAGCTCAGTATGACAGTGTGTAATAACAGTGCTATGTGTAGCTCAGTATGACAGTGTGTAATAACAGTGCAATGTGTGGCTCAGTATAACAGTGTGCAATAGTGCAATGTGTGGCTCAGTATGACAGTGTAATAACAGTGCAATGTGCGGCTCAGTATGACAGTGTGTAGTAACAGTGCAATGTGTGGCTCAGTATGACAGTGTGTAGTAACAGTGCAATGTGTGGCTCAGTATGACAGTGTGTTGGACCTTGTTAATCTCCAATATTGTGTTTGTTTTTCAGGAGCAGCTGCCAGAGCTTTATGTGCACTTTCAAGCCCAGAGTTTTCACACCTCTATGTATGCGTCCTCCTGGTTTCTGACTATCTTCCTTACAAGCTTTCCACTACCAGCTGCCACCAGAATATTTGATATATTTATGTCTGAGGTGAGAAACCTCAAGCCGTGGGGTCTGTGTTTTTATGGTGATCCAGCTTCCATTCACTTGCATGTACTGCACTCTGACTCAAGCTGGGCACACACTGGAGGGTTATGATGCTGCGGAATCGTCAAGCCGCATCACATCATGTGATTTGAGTTTTAGGAGTTCCTAATTTTACGTAATCAACGATGTCCCACTGTTTGTAGAAACTTCAGTGTGTACTGACACACGATCTTCACTGAAACGATTCCATATTTCTGCATAGGACCACAGGAAAATACACAGTAGTGTGCTCGGGGGCATAGTGCTACAGGTCGGGGTTGGAATAGTTACATTGGGCCGGATTCACAATTAAGAAGAATGCTTAAGAGCGTACTACTAAGAATGGAGCTACTACGCATGTGTAGTAGCTCATTTACGCTATCTATGTGCCATTTCGGTGCGTAGTTCGCTATACGTGCGGTTTTTAATCTATGCACCAAAATGGTACTACACATGGAGCTTAGTACTAAGAATGGACCTAAACACCTTAGTGTGTGCCCAGCTTTATACACATTTCTACACTGACCTCCTTTTTATTTATTTTTTATTCTCCAGCAGTGACCCCTGACAGTGTACCCCTTGGGGGATTTGAACCGGGGTCTACACTCCAGGCCCCCTGCCAGCTTCACTTATAAAGCCGTGGTCGTCTGCTACACTATATTGGTTGTGTGCCAGGTATCTGTAGATGCTGCCGGGAAACTAGCAGCGGCGGTGATCAACCACAGCTGCTATCTGTTAGTATGGATAGTGGTTTTGACTAACCTCCGCTGCTTTTACTCCCCGGCAGCATCTAGCTAAGCAGGGGACAGTGGCTCTGTAAGTGAAGCTGACAAATGTCAGCTGATAAAGTTTATAAACAGCGCTCAGAACTGAGCAGTACTTGGATGCAATGGATTATAAACAGCCGCTGTGTCACCATTCTACACATGTGAAAACCCTAAATGGTTTTGTGATGGCTTTTATTTTTTTTTAGCACTGTTTTATCATCTGGTTTTCTCTTCCTCTAGGGTCTAGAGATTGTGTTTCGGGTGGGTCTTGCTGTTCTTCAAATGAATCAGGCAGAGTTAATGCAGCTGGATATGGAAGGGATGTTACAGGTACGTCATTTGACTTTTTTGTTGGGGTTTTTAGTTTTCTAAAATCTGTTGGTTATTGTTGTACAACTATTATTTTGTATTGCATTTTTCTTTTACCTGTTACAAGTTGTAGTAACTTGGCATCTGATTTTGAAAACTAGTTTGTAAACTTTGTTTTGTTTTCCCCTAGCACTTTCAGAAGGTCATTCCTCATCAGTTTGATGGGGGTGCAGACAAATTAATCCAAGCATCCTATCAAGTGAAATACAATGCAAAAAAGATGAAGAAGTAAGTGCTCCAACCATATCTGTTTACACTTCAGTCTGATTCTAGTATAGAATCCCTTGTTTGAAAACGTTTATGTTTTATTTCCCTCTTCTCTGTTTTCTCAGAGCACTCCAAATAATAGACTGGATCCAGACTTAAACAGAATGGGTCTGAATCCAGACTTTTGTGCTCGTTTGCATTTAAGCAGCAGCTGGCACCGTTGGCAGTGGAATTGGGTTTACATTTTACTGTAAGGGCTAAGTGTCTTGCATCCTGTCCAGACTTTAGATCTGTTTCCATTTAAGTAAGGAGTAATTGGGAAACTTACGTCCTCTGGTCCTAAAGATTTTAAGGCTGTGTGAGAGGAGTGTCCTTCTTTTGTTCACATGGGTGGCTGGATCCCCTCAGGATCTGGCATTGGATCTGATACATTCAGAGGGTTTCACACAGCGGCAATAGATGCCCTAGTCTTGTCCTATGTAAAGGTGGCCACCACACTGGAAGGATTATCGCTCCCAGCATGTGGTGACTGATATTTGGGACAATTTTCTCTTAGGAAAAGGTCCCAATATCAGCGGCACACCAAGCATAGTCTTGGAGTGAAAGTCTTGGAGTGAAAGAGACCGTGCAGCTAGTCTATTAGCTGGCTGCAGTGTCGCTCCGATTGGTTGGGACTCCTATTGGCTGACTGAACAAAAAAAATTAAGAATGGAAAAAAAAAAGTGAGAGGTTTTGCAGCGCTGTGTCCTCTCTGTACAGAACCTCTCACACTGACAGCTGTCATTGTGAGATGTTCTGCAACTTTGTAAAGGCTGACAGTAATGTGTGGCACCACCAACCTCCTGGCTGCAGTTCCCGTCTGTCTGACTCCAGGAGGTGGAGGAAAAAGGTTTAATGATCTTTATTGCCCCCACACTACACGATACCGTCCCCTTGGCACCATCATTAATTTGGAATTCCCTTCAATTAGATAATCTAAGGTTTTACAAATCCGTTGGTCCAATAATCGCTCTAGTGTGTGGCCAAATTTAGGATCATTTGCTTGTGATTAAATTGGTTCTACTGGTTTTGTGCTTTTGCAGGCTGAGCTGGGTAAAGGGCTTGTGAAGACCTCTTCTAAAATCTTAAAAGTCACAAGCATTTGGATTTATTTTCTCCTAGTTATGTGAAATACAGTATTTTTTATTACTTTTTTTGTGAAATCTTACTGTTATGCACAGAGTCCTTGCGATCACTGTACAGTACGGAACAAGTATTATCCCCAGAGGAAACCATTGTCACTATGTGAATCTCTTTACTTTATTTCAGGTTAGAGAAAGAATACACTACAATAAAAACAAAGGAGATGGAAGAGCAAGTTGAGATCAAGGTATATGACATAGGGGTAGATCCAGAACTACGTACTTGCAGGTATTTACGCTAGCCACTAGCGTGAAAGCGCCCATTAGTACTTACGGCGCTTGCGCAAGGCAGATTTTAGGCCACGTAACTCAAAGCATAAGGGCCAGAGACGTGTCATCATCATAACTACGTACAAAGGGCCGTGTCAAACATACGACACCCGTAATTACGAATCTGTGGCGGGGTGAGGCATTTATCGTACGGTATGGGCGTGCTTAGCAACGTAACTATGTTCAGCCATTAGGACCGTCAGGTGTTGCGCCTGGAAAAGATAAGGTAGGGTTTGGAAAGCGTAACACGGCTAAACTACGTACGACTGAGGGGAGTGCATAGTAAATAGCGTAAGTATGCTACGCTACGAATCGTAATGAAAACATAGTTCTGCATCTGGGCCATCTGCGCATGCGCCGGGCAGATGTTGCCCGGCGTTGCTACGGCAACGCCCGATCGTGGATCGGGCGGTCGGAGCAGCGC
>WWET01000009.1:1430938-1445698 GCA_011038615.1 Limnodynastes dumerilii
GTAAAGCGCTACATTTTTTTTTTTTTTTTATAAATAGGAAATATCATTGACAACCACTTTGTTTCCTCTTTAGAAGATACATAAAATATACCACAAATAAAAATTTTACTTACACGAACCCGAAATGTTCTTGGCCCATATAGTCTTGTTTTTGGCTATCGTTGCAGTACCCCTTAAACAAATGTCATCAGTGTTACCATAATGTAATATATTTTCTACTATATTTAGTAACTATCTCACCTTAGCATCTTTTGTCTTCCAGAGGTTGCGCACAGAGAACAGACTTTTAAAGCAACGTATTGAGACCTTGGAAAAAGTAAGATTTTACCTTTCTATAAATCTTCATTTATTTACAAATGAAATCTAATGATAGATATTTCGTAAGTATTTTTTGTGAGTCACATAATACTAAATGGATTCTTATCCACTCTTTTCCTGTCGCGTATGTTGCATCATGGGCCATAATCTACATGTGTCCGTTCAAGATTACTTCATATTTAGCCTGGTTTTGTTTGATCACATTCTGATTGCTGAAACATATTTATACAATATTTGTGAGATTAGATGCGGAGGGATTGAACTTTGGTTTACACTTGTGTTGTATTGCGTATGCCAATCTAAGCTTGAAAGCTAGAAATAATGTCCTGTGTTAAACATTGTGACTTTCATATTTTTGTTTTGTTCTTTTCTTTTATGGAATAGTTTTTGTTGTTCAATCTGTTTATTGTATTTGTGTGGTTCATTTTTTAAGTTGGCGCATTTGAGCTTGATCCTTTTTAATTAACTTATTTACTGCCTTGTTAATTTGATGGTATTCTGGGCAAAATATCTTCAGGTTCACCGAGGACGCTCTGCATTCATTCTGTTTATTACTTTGGATTTAAAACTGTTTTAATTCACAGGAAGGTCTTTAAAGAGCTACAGCACATAATGGAGTACTAGGCTTAAGAAGTGTTTTTGAACATAAGATTGATTAGAACAATGTGACATTTTGCATAATTAGGAAATTGTGTTTTTCATTCTATAATATAGATGTTGAAGTGCTGTTGACTGCAGTCTATCCCCTAAAATACTTTAGCTATGAGATGCAGATGGCCAAGGATGTATGCAGATAACTTTAGATGTCAGCTGCTGTAGCCACAACTTAGGCTGACTTGCCATTGATTAGCCCATCCACCAGTATTAAGCAATGTAGTTAGAATACTACATCTGACTCTGGTCACTCGTCTAAAGCCCTATTCCCTGTAGTCCAGTCTCTCAGACTTGTTGGCTGTTCTGAGCGCTTATGTGGTAGACGGAAGTTGCGGATTGAGCAGGACCAATTTGGATTGATTAGGACCCGTTATTCTTGGGGCACATTTTTTAAATACAGGTGGTTCTTCTGCCCACTCTGAATTAAGCCCAGTGAGCAGTGACTTATAATGACCGGCAGTGATACTCTTAACAAATGTAATGTACCTGGAAGAAGTGTCCGCTAGCTAAACACATCTCTAGCTATGTACATGTTTGTTACTGAAAAGAAACGCATGTTTGTGTCGTACATATTTATAATAAATTATTAGGTATCTCAGATGTGATTTTATATTTTATTGCAGCATGCTGAAAGTACCTTACATAAAGTTAATGATTTTTCTTTATTTGTTCTTTCAAAGAACACACAAACTCTGTCATTGTCTTGTATTTCATTTCTCTGCATATGTCTTTGAACCACAATAGTGGGTTGTGTACTTGTATTGTGTGCTGGTGTTTTTATTTAGTGCTTTGTATGAGGCTGTTTTTCATGGATCATGTATCTGATCCTCTGCTCCAAATTTATTGCGTTTGGTTCTCCCAAGTAATGGGATTGCCCCCCCCCCAACAACTCCTCTTACACATACCAGCCTCTGACAGCTTGGGACCATCTTAACTTTTCCATCTTGTGTGAGATGTGCAATGCAGAAGGCACACCTATACTGTGCATTGCAGTACCAGGTCATGCCCACTTGAGTTTTGGGCCCGTATTCAGAATACCGGACGTAAACGTCCGTTGTTTAGCGATTTTTATTACTGCGCATGCCTAGTAATTTTTTTAATGTAATCTACGTATCTTTTTCTTGCGTAGTTTGCATAAATGCGGAAAGACCTCATTTACGCAATCTACGTAAGATAAAGATACGTAGATAACAGTAGTAGTAAAAATCGCTAAATACCAGACGTTTGTTATACGTCCGGTACTCTGAATACGGGCCCTGGTCCTATATATATATTTATATTGATATAGATTACGATGCTGTTGCAGCTTACTGTTTTCATAGTAAATTTATGTAAAATGGAGTAATTCTTATGGCAGCTATCCAGACATGGCTATTATATGTGGTGTATATGGGTGTATATTACACCAGTGATTAGCGGCAATGGGGAAATATGATGTGGAGAGAGCATGTTCTACAATCCAGTGATAACTGACAGATAAACACTACATGGCTTCTGAGTAATGCAGCCTAGTATAAAACATGCTCCTTTGTTTATACCTTTTTGTGGTGTTTAATTCATGTATTGTTTTATTTGACAGAAAAGTTTGACATTGAAATATTATAGCCTTTGTTAATTAGCAGAACACAAGGTTTGAAAACTAAGGTTATCCTATTCACGGATAAGCCCACAGAGGGACTTGCACAAGCCGCTTGCTTGTACTATCTGCGCATTCATGCACCAGATGTTGCGCGACGGATCTCATTGAGCACATAACTATTCCGTACGCATAGAGATCCATCCGACAGGGCGGAGTTTGCCTTCAGCATGGCAAAACTGGAGGCGGGGTTTGCTATGCTATTATGGCATAGGGGCGGTGTAATGCAGATCCGCACTGACTTACGTTCGTACGGACGCAGATCAGTGCGGTAAACTTAAGGTTGGGAAAAGGTTTCTACGGAGAAGATACTAGTATTCTCCGGTAGTCAGTAGATGCGCTGACAGCGGTGTTCATTTATTCATCATGTATAGTAGCCGCACAGATTGTCAAAGCTTCTCTGATCTAATGCTCGTGCAATTTCCTAAGCCCTAATCAGCTCATGGTCATGGTGTATTACTATCCATTATTGAGTGATTTAGTGAAGTAAGAAAACCTAAGACTCCTTTAATATTGACTTACCATCTAATAATAATTAGAAAGTCTTGATGTTAACCATGTTTTGTATTGATATTTCTGTTCAGGCATCCTCAATGTTTGTTGTATTGATTAAAAAGTGCCGTTTTACTGGGCAATACCTGGATGTGTGAGTTTACTAGGATGTTTGTAATGTTTACTAGGATGTTTGTAATGTAACAGGGCATCGAGAATGCTGGAGGTTTCCACAAAGCATATATAATTCATGTGATCCTTTTATTTACCCTCCACGCTGCACATGTCATTATGAATGATCTCACTCTTTCTATGGAATCTCTCCTGCTTTTGCACGACATGCTATGCCCTCCGAAATAAACAATCCTGCCTCCTTTTGAACCTCTAAACTTGATAGAACTGAAGTAGGTGACGTAGACCTGTGATTCTGGGCACTGGGAAATCTTTTAAGGATGCTTATTTTAAAAGAGAATTAAAAAAACAAAAAAGAATGGCATCTAGTGCAATGAACTTGCAATTCATTTATCCAAAGGAGGTAGTATTGCTTACTCTATACACTTGATTTATTTTTTTCCTTGTCACTTTGTTTTTCATCTTTCTTTTCTGAAATTGCTTTCTGAATTTTTTCCTTTTCGTAGGAAAGTGCATCCTTGGCAGATAGATTGATCCAGGTATAGTCATTACTTTTTTTTTTCCTTCCTCAATAACCAATTCCAGTTAATACAGTGGATTTTGTTTTTAATTTTTCCTAATATTTTTTTGTTAATTTGGGGTGTGATGCATGCATTATTGTACATGCATCCATTTAAAACCTTACCCCTGCTTTAATTCTAAACCATGTTAATACGAAGTCATGGTGAACTGCACGCTGCCATAATCTGGTGTGTGTCTCTAACCCCCTTTTAATGTAGACATGAAACCATCGCGGGTTCAAATAAATTAACAATTTTCTTAATTGGTCATAAACACTAACTACATTGCATGATCCAAGCTTGATCATTGTGCATGAACTAAATCCTAATTGGAATGTCAAATGTCATCTCTACCCTTGCTCCATTTTAGCTTGTTTGAACCACCTCCAGTAACGCAGTCCAGAATTTCTCTTTGTAACTTGAATTGGGAAAGCTTCTCTGGAGAGTAATGTGCACCTGTCATCTGTACATAATGGAGGTAGAACCAATGTATGGCCGTGTATTAGAATGGGGCCATAAAACAAGGCTGTCCTATTTTTGGAGAATGAACCGGTGTTCAAAGCAAATGCAGCTTTTCGGTCTCTAGAAATAAAAAATTAAAATATATAATTTTTTTATACTTTACGAAATAGCTTTCTTCATTGTGTTTAGATGACAGATAAATGTAAGTGTTAACACAAATGCACACTCGAGGCTTTCTTCAACACACCTGGATTGCTCAAAAACCTTAAAATTATGTCCAAAGGGACAAGTGACAAGGGCCCAGGAGGCAGAGGAAAACTACCTCATAAAACGGGAACTGGCCACCATGAAACAGCAGAATGATGAGTCCAGCAGTAAGCTGGAGCAGGCTCACCATACCATCAGCGAGCTGCGGCAGCAACAGCAATTGGTAAGAAGCCCGGCTGCACTTTATCTGACCTGTGTTTTGATTCTGCTTTTTTACTATCTCTGCAGACCTCACTTTGCGGTATATGGAAATGATCACTGTACGGTTACTGTGCTATACTCTGTGTGACCAAACTGTATGACTCTGATCTCACTGGGGTCTTTCACATGATCTGCAGCAAATTGGGTGATATTTCAACGGCTCCTCAGAAAATAGCTGCTTTTGTTAGAGCGCCACGATCGTCTCACTGTCTGAGCAGTCCAGCTCTCAGATTTTATTTAGTCTTTTTTTTTCATTTGTCTGTTTTCTCCCCACAGTCAGTTCTGACAGCAGGGCGGGTTGCAGTCGCAAGTGGGAGGTGTTTAGTATTTAAATAGACATAACATATACGCAAGGACATGGCTAATGGATGCAATATTCAGACTTCTGATCTGTTGCTATTTAATTGGTAACTTATGTCTTGGAACGCTCTGTGAGCTATGGTAGTGGTGTCTTGGTAGCTTACACGGGTGCATGGGTACAGTGGGGCGTCTGCTATTGGAGCTCTGAATGCAGTGTGAAGTCTGTATCTGGTCTAGTGCTTGGACAGAATAATAATGTCGCTCTGTAGATATGTGATAACCCTAAGGACCAGATTCAATTAGCTTTGCACCAGTGTTATTTGCGGTGCAAAGCTAATTTTGTGAAGTTTTTATTTTTTTGGGGAGATTTTAATACGCATAAAAATTTGCTTATTTTTCATATTGATAGGACAGGAAATAGCTCACCGCAAGCTTTTTTTTCAGTCATCGCGGCTAATTGATCGGGCCCCTAAGTATGTTCTTTTGGTAGAGGTAAAAGTTTAGTTTCTGACTCTAGCAATGCCCCTTTATTACCTTATAGAGATACGAATAGGCAGCATAAAGTGTAGTATTTGATGATAAAATAGTGGATCCACATACTGTAGTAGTCCGTGGTAAACCTTGACTCCTGAATAATCTCTTATCGTTGTTGGGGCGGTATAAATTCTCTAGTAAAAGGGGTTTCCTGGCATGATCGGCTTCCTCTGCACACTGTGATGATAACCATTGTGACCTGTAAATTTTAACTTGGTGGCAATAAGGAAGTCTTCTACAAATTCCTTTCTTGTGTACTTTGTGACACCTTAACACTTTGAACACAATAAATATTGCATACATGGATTGTCAGTCATTACCATAATAGTTGGGAAATTGTATATACACAGATGATGGAAGCCACTATTGCCTACCACGTCCTTGCTCACAGTAGCATCCACTTGACAAGGGTAGATGCCTAGGAATAGTACTTAGGCTATGACTTGTAAGCCGACCTTCCCAGTCATCGGTACCAAGGGCAAGTCTATCCCTTACCTCTATCCCTTTCACAAAAATAAGTTTTGAGCCTGTGTGGGCCCTGGCACATTTTCAGTCTTTCCTGGGTGTAGCACATTTTGCTGATTCAGGCATATGCTGTATTTAACAGCCATTGAAAACGTACTAAATGTTGTATGGCCTTTCTAATGTCCACGTCTCCATAGCCTTTACAGAGCCAGTAGCGGTTCATGGCTAGCCAATGGGATTTGTGTTCATGTGTGTTGATGTTGCACTGGAATTGGGGTATAAAGCTATTCCAATGTTCATGTTCTTTGATTCCTATCATTACACTACATTGATACAAATCTTCTCCTAAGCAGTGAAGAATGTGGTGTTATGTTTTCCCCTTCACTATAGGTTGGATTCAGAATGATGGATTTACATCCTGCTTATATTGAATTGGATGTATTGGGCGTATTGTTTTGACCATCTAAATACATACACGTATTTTACATATCATACATATACATATCTTTTCTTACAATACTATGCATTCATCCAAAAGATGCAGTGTTAAATAAACAATCTGGTTTTGTATCAGGATAAATATGCTTACAGTGTGAATAGCCTGCTATAGTATGTATACTTCTGGTCTATACTATTCAGTAATAGAAGCAAAGTATAATCAGAATTTGTGAGCATTAGCCACAGCTCTGTAAATGAACCAGAAGAAATTGGGCTGGGAGAAGGATCATTGCAAACTATGTATTCTAATGATGTGTAATAGAAGATTTGCATTAATTATACATAGGCCAGGGTCAATTACATGGAGTGGATCAGGAAGTGCGTGTCAAGCACTCAAATAACTTCATTAAGAGTTGCATTACAGTGTGTGATGGACTAGTGTATATGCAAAGATAACGTGCACATTATATTGCAATAAAATACGTTGGGTAGCAACCTTCTGATTTTAAGGTAAACCTGGGCTTTTACAATACGCTTTCCACGTCTAAACTAAGTGCACTACAGGAAATGCACTAAGGGCATGTATCTGACAAAGTAAGGTAAATAACAAAGGGTAAATAAAATAGAGCATTTAAAAGGGCTTATTAATATTTCATGTGACCTCTGCTTGTGGATGGGTAATGCTTTCTGCTCTACCACCATATCCGTATTGTTTTCAGCTTGTAAAAGCAATCCATTCAAATTAAAATAAGATTCTATATTACATTTATTCATTTTACTTTTTGGTGTTCTTAACATTTTCGTACAATCCATTTTTATCCATTCTGTTGACTTATGTCTAGTATATAAATCCAGAAACTGATTTTCAAAAGTGTGACCACAAAGGATTTCACAATTACAGAGACTGAGTAGGTCTGTGATATCCGGCTTTCCACATGTGTGTATAATCTGCCTAAAATGTCTGGGAAGAGGGGGAGGACTCTTGTTACCCTCTTTGGATGCATAACGGTGTCCATCTATGCTTTGTGTGCACTTCAAAGTGCAATTTCTTGTTAATTGTGGGATAACTATTTTGTTTCTGAATCTGGGTATGTGGGTATTTTATGGCCATCTTGTCCTTACTGCGGTTCTCTAAAATGTTTTGGGAGCTTTTTGTACATGGCTGGAATAGTTAGAGGAAAAAACAATAATGCTTTGCTATCAATTTTTATATTTCTAAACCATAATGATCTCAAAATAAAAACTGATCACCTTTCTAAGTAGAATTAAAAAAAAAAAGAGAATCAGGTTATATAAAATAAAACAAAGGAACACAAAATCTATTGTAAATGTTATGTAGATATTAAATTGTGTAATACTATTTTGGAGAATATTTTTCCAGCACATAATCCATCTATTGCTCAGCAGTTTATTGCTATATGATAGATAAATGCACTATGATGTTTTGTTTCTGCAGCATAAATGTAACCCTCGCTACACTGAGGAGTTTGTTCTACAACTGGAGAAGGAATTGGTCCAGGCAAGACTAAATGAGGCCGAGTCCCACTGTGCAATGAAAGAAATGCAGGACAAGTTATTAGAAATCAAGAAGGTAATGGCTGTCATCCCGGCTCAAACTCGCACATATCATAAACCTCAAGAATAATGTAAATCTTTTGCAGTAGACGGGAGATGTCGCCAGAAAGCCTTTGGCACCCCAGGTGTTGTGAAACTACAATGTGCAGCATACTCCGACAGCATCGTCATAGCCTGACCTGTCAAAGCATGATGGGACTTGTAGTTTCACAACACACACAAGGCCGCCACCAAAAATTGTGGCTCAGGATGAGGACTGTAGCACGCCATTTCTGTACAGGGGAGGCTTGTTTTTAAGGAGCTCTCTCTGCGCGTAGACCCCCCTGATGGCACCTCTGTATTATACAGTACACAGCCTAGGAAATCCATTTTGTGATGCCTTGTTTACAGTATTATGTGCAGTCTGTGCCTACCAGGAAATTTTAAGTCCCTATGAAGGAAATGTCTCAGCCTGTTGTCCTAGACTCCAGTGACTGACTTGAGTAATTAATCTGCTTTGTGTTAGCAGTGTCACTCTATGTAGTTACTCTCGATCTTCTCATTATGAAGGCAAGGCCTGTAATCTTAAGATGTTAGTAAAACTACAGTATATACAAAGGGGCATTTTTTTGTGACCTGATCACTGGAAAATAACATGAAAAGAATGGTTGTATTGATTTTTGTTGTTTTGTGCAGAGAAATCATTCCTTTCCAGATGAGAACAACATCGCAAGACTTCAGGAAGAGCTTATTGCCGTGAAGATAAGGGAAGCAGAAGCCTTAACCGCTCTGAAAGAACAGAGGCAGCAGATAAAGGATTTGGAGGATCATTGGCAGGTAGGCAAATGTATAGAAAGCCATCAATAAAGGCACTATATATAAATATATAACGTTCATCTGTTATGTCATGCGCAGACCTGATCAGTGTCCCTTCTTGTTGCTGATAATGCACATTAACTAATCAAATGATCTAGGGATTGAGTTCCAGGGACATTGAGCTGGATCCAGACTTGAAATTAGTTACTCCTGGGCTAAACCATGTTGATTGCAGGGGAGTCCTATTTCATTTGTTGCAAACCATATTATAGTTGAGAGATAATGTTTCCTATCCCAAGTCTAAATAACAGTGTGATAGTAACGCTGGTCAGTATCTGTGTGCAGTTAGTAATTCAAAGATATATCCCTGCATGCAAAGAATACAATTAACTTGACTCCCCCTGCAATCAACATGGTTTAGCCCAGGAGTAACTAATTTAAAGCACTTAAGTCTGGATCCAGCCCATTGTGGGTAAGGACAGCATTTAGACAGTGTTCTGGTGTCTCTCTGTACAGAGCCAACATTTAATGTATTCTGAGAAATTAAATCTCATACGTTCATGTACTTTAACCTGTGTTCTGTACTCTGCTCATGGTGTGGGTTAGAACTCTGTAATTCCCCTCTGCTTGTTTTATCCCCTTGTGGACTGCCAAATACAGTTCATTCAGCTGCATTGAAAACATTTAAATCTGAGATGACAGTCAAACCAGAAATGCCTCCTTTAAATCACCCACATTCTGTGGCCCTTCTATAATTGACAACAACAAAAAAAGTTAACTGGTGCCCAAACTACACTGCTTTAAAATAAGGAGCCAGTGCACTGCTCAAGTCTTCCAGTAGATGTCGCCAAAAGCTTAAGCTTAGTCACTAAACATTTGGCAAGTAGTACAGGGTACAAAGTAGACTGGGGTGAGAACATCCCAGATAACTTCTTCTTTTTTATGATTATTATAATATTTATTACAAGGGCCATGCTCTGACTAGCTTGCTCTATAACTTACACAAATATCAGAAGCAGCTAATTATGTGGGTATTTATAGTCTAAGCAAACGTTTATGTCAAAGCCAGTAACCTCCACATATTGTTGCATAGTTGTAGAATCTATTAGTTAATTATTTATTATTTAATAATTAATTATTATTTAAAACCTAATTCTTTTTTCCTCTTTGTAAATGTGTTTATTCTGTTTGCGTGGCTTATAAGAACTATGCAGAAATTAATTCGGTATTGTCCTTCAAACTCAGCGACACTTGGCACGGACCGCAGGCCGGTGGAAGGACCCTCCAAGGAAGAACACAGTCAATGAACTGCAAGATGAGCTAATGAGCGTCCGACTGAGAGAAGCGGAGAGACAAGCTGACCTGCGAGAGATGAAGCAACGCATGATGGAACTGGACACACAGGTTTGGAGAAGTTTTTGGTTAACTTTTTGTTTATTTGGAAAGTTCCCAAATTTTTCTATAAAAATGTTTAATTTATTTATTTTAAACCAAGTTCACTCATCATGAACATCAATGATTATTCACAACGTGTTTTTATTCAGTATGATGACTCGGGTCAGTGATTTGATATGTGACCTGGTTTAGTTTGGCGTTTTACAATATGGCGTGGGCTTGGTTAATTTTCACAATAATGCTGTCTTGGAAACGAGGTGCGAATTGCAATGTTCGATTTTGGTTAATGCATCGGGGGAATGTTTATAACATCCCTGCAATGTTCAGCAATTGAATAGGGGTCTTTCAAATTTTTGGTAGGTTAAATGCTTGGGGTGTGCTGTGGAAGGACACACGTGGTCCAATATTGCACCTAAAATTACTACAGTTGCATCACATGATGCTGATTTTGAGCACAATGTTGCGTCACGTTCAGTCCAATCGGGTCCTGAAGGGGTTGCACTAAGTTCCTTAGTGTACTGCGAAAATCAATATATTTAATGTAAATTATCAAACATACAACCACATCCTTCCTATTAAATAACATTTTAACTTCTGTCCTAATCTGATCTAAGATTTGGTCACATTTCTACATTTTTTTTTTTTTTTTCGTCATTGCGACTAGTTTGCAATAAGTTGCACAAAGAGTTTATGCAATGTATGGAACAAATAAATCCTTTTTAGATCTGCTGCTCAACTGTAAGTTATGCAATGATGGCTTTGTAATTAAATTACATCTTCCAACAGCACATAACTGATGTTTATGCAATGCAGTAAAACCATTGACCTGGGAGGAAGAACATGACACAGTTGGAGAGAATGGGGAGAGATAGAAAGGTGTATGGAGGGGTATAAACCTATACACAATAAGAGAAGATGGCAGCAGATTTGGGGCATGTTCATTCTTCAGAATATTTCTGTGGGATTGCGGACTGTTTAGCACTCTGCATATGTGCTAATTCATCAGAACATATTCTGAATCATTCAGACAAGAGGAGTGACACCTCTGACAGAGGGGCTAAAAGTGTTCGCTAGTGGCTGCTTCCTCTTAGTCAATACCCAGTATAGGAGCACTTCTGGGACTTTCAGTAACCTTTCATTAGTTTTATAAAGAGGAAGTGTTTGCAATCCAAGCACATGGGTGTGTGGATAGTCTAGAGAAGCTTGTGGACACGGCCCTCTTACCCACTCAGACTGTTTTTTACTACCTAGTCAGGTTATAAAGTGCAATGTAATATGAGGGCGCTATATAAAAACCTGGTGATAAAATAATATCCAGAGCCTACAAATTTATCTGAATTTTTTTACGGGTATCCAATCACAAGAAAATGCGAAGTCTGGATTCAACCTTTATGTAGAAAGTATTCGACTGTCTATGGCCATCCTTAAAGATATATATTTCTGCCAAAGTCAGCCTCCTCTTCCTGCTGGTAATGTGGTTGTGTGAGCATCTACTGCATCTAAACACTTGTATTTACTGAACGTATTCTGACTGAACCAGCGTTCGGAGCAACACCATATTGTGTGAGGGAAATGGGAATTTATTTTTTATTTTTTGCATGCAGTGTAACCAGACAGATAATGAACATCTTTAAATTTTCAACCAGAATTTAGAGGGGAACAAAGATCTCATCTTCTGAGGACAGGCACATGGCTGTTTTCAGAAAAATTCATGAGCTGTCGCTGGTGCATAGGGGCTGCAGTGTAAAAACATGGCCATAGAGAGGATTTCACACCATTAGCTAAAGGTTTATTCTAACCTCAATACAGAGCTGCTTCCTTCCTGTGTTTTGATATTTTGGGTTAAAGTCCATCTGCTTTCTACAAATTAAAGACAAACCGCATAAGTGTTTTGTTTTTGTTTCTTTATTTTTGTTTTGGAGTTTTTGGTTACTAATTTTGAGGGGGTAAAATATTTATTTGGTTGCCAATGATCACTTCATTTCCCTTTTGATCTTTCTGCAAATCAGTGGTTGGGTAGTGATTAATATACAAGCCGGATAGTTTGAAGATCTGTTACATCCTGCCTGTTTTAGCATTAGTATGTTTACAGGGGACTTAAGAATGTATGGACTGCCTGTACTTGTAGCAATATGTTTACATGAAATTTAGAATGTGAAAAGGGAATATACCTTTATAGCGCTCAACTCTAATATAGAGTCCAAGTGATTTCCTGGAATAGGGGTTCCTAGTTCTCCCAAGTCAATAACTGAATTATGTAGAAGAAGAAATCCAGGATAAAACTTGGGATAAAGCTTAAACTGAATATGTCCAGAATCAAATGGCACCTCTCTATTGGAGCTCTACTCACTAATCTGGGGAGCTCCCAGGCCCCTCTGTAAGTCTCCTGATAAAGGTTTACAGTCAGGTCCACTGATAATTCATTCCGCGTTATTGAAAATAAATGTCATAAAATAGTGCAATTGTAAAAGGTCTGATAAAACAGGTCAGGGATTGCTCTCTCGCCCACATATAACAGACTGCAGTCAGGAGCAGGTAAAGTTGCCCGCACAATCTCCCAATAGAAAGTCCGTTGGCAGAACACGGGCACCGGGTAGATCCTCGGTTTAATCTAGACGCGCTATCTAGACGCTCGTTTTATCCTGGATTTCTTGTTCTACATGGAATGTAGAATGTATAGATAACTGCCTGTAGTTTTAGCATTATTATGTTTACATGGAGCCTTAGACTGCAACACCTTGACGCCTCCTTCGTTTTTTGACAGAACCAGATAAATAATAACCATCTTCGAAGGGCGGAAAAGGAGATCAACAGCTTGCAAGCAACATTACAAGGTCTATCCACTCAGAACAAGACTCTTCAAAGTCAGCTGACTGAAGCAAAGCGCAAACAAGCAGAGATCGAATGCAAGGTAAGCCGGGGTTTTTGGAAAGGAACGGCTGACTTTAAACATATGATTTGGTGTTTCAGGTTGGTAGTAAGACAAATAAATGCTCATAATACAGGTTCCCCAGTCCTCAAAAAAAAAAAATCTAAACTTTGATGCATTATAAAATATACAGGTGATGTTTTCATAAATCCTTTCTAAAAACTCTGTAAATGCTCTTGATTAACTGGAAGATTCTTGATTAACTGGAAGATAGGTACTTTAAAAGGAACCCCTGCATAGTTGAAGACAGGTAATTAGTCTAAGGCTAGCAGACAAGAAAAAACACATATATATTATATATCCAACTTATGTAGAAGCAGTGGATAGAATATAGGGAGATTTAGGGCACACACCTATGTATCAGTTGAGGCAGGTACATAAAGGGTTTAAAGACACTTCAACAAAATACAATGTTAAAAACTAATTTATTGAAACAATGTTAAAATACTCAAAAGCGAAATATTAAGCATAAAGCAGGCTGGTTAGGTTACCCAAAATAGGGATGTTAAATTGTACAACAGACATTCTTAGAATTTAAGAATCCTCTAAAACCCGCAAATAACTGGTATTACACAGGAGCTAAGGAGAAGTTGTTAATATTTCAAAGTTTTTATTATAGGCAAAACAAATAGTGAAAACCAAAAGATGGTCTAATGTAGCATTTGATGCCAACAATTCAAGTGGCTGACTTGGCTCTTACTTTAAACTGGGATAATGTAGAACTATTCCTACGAAGCCTAAGGTATTCTTCTTTTGGTATGTTGGAAATAACATTTGTATGATGAGCACTTGTACTATGCAAGATAGAGTTTGTTGCGGTAGGTTTCCGATACAAATCTGTACAGATTTTATGTTTTCCATCTACATAAATTGTGCCATCTAAGAAGTCCACCCTATCTAGACTTAGTCATAGTAAATTTTAAGTTTAATTCGTTGACATTTAAAATGTCAAAAAATTCTTCCAACAAAGAGACATCTCCCTTCCAAATTATAAAAATATCATCAATGTTTCTTCTATTGGGGATAGATTAGGGAGGGACATATATACCCTATCTAAGTCATAGTAAATTTTAAGTTTAATTCGTTGACATTTAAAATGTCAAAAAATTCTTCCAACAAAGTGACATCTCCCTTCCAAATTATAAAAATATCATCAATGGTTCTTCTCTTCTTTGTCTGCTCTGTCAGCCACTTGAATTGTTGACATCAAATGCTACATTGGACCATCTTTTGGTTTTCACTATTTGTTTTGCCTGTAACAAAACAAAAGTAACATATTAACAACTTCTCTTTAGCGCCTGTGTGATACCAGTTATTTGCTGGTTTTACAGGATTCCTAACAAATTCTAAGTGTCTGTTGTACAATTTAACATCCCCATTTTGGGTAATCTAACCAGCCTGCTTTATACCTAATATTTCACTTTTGAGTATTTTAACATTGTTTCAATAAATTAGTTTTTAACATTGTATTTTGTTGTTATGTGTGTTTAAGCTCTTTTTGTACCTGGCTCAACTGATATATAGGTGTGCACCCTAAACATCCCTATATTGTATCCACTGCTTCTACATAAGTTGGATTATATATATATATATATATATATATATAT
>WWET01000009.1:1448525-1460947 GCA_011038615.1 Limnodynastes dumerilii
TTGCGTATATGCGGTCTTTTAGACCACATATACGCAATCTACGTATCGAAACGATACGTAGATTACGTACAATAACTACTACGCATGCGCAGTAGCTATTGTTCAGTGAATTACGTCCGTCTATGGAAGACTGACGTAGTTCAGGCGTATATGCGGTCTTTTAGACCACATATACGCAATCTACGTATCGAAACGATACGTAGATTACGTACAATAACTACTACGCATGCGCAGTAGCTATTGTTCAGTGAATTACGTCCGTCTATGGAAGACTGACGTAGTTCAGGATCCGGCCCAATGCCCATGCATAGTTTACAGTTATGTAAATGTAAGCGTTCCCTTATTTCTTATAATACCATCTTCTCTACTACACTGTGTTTTATGGGCTATTCTTATGCAATGTCCATTGTCCTCTTTATCCTGGTCATTACTCACTTACTGAAATCTCTTCTCTGTACAAACCAGTACACATTGCCTGTACTCCAGAAAAAGCAAATTAATGAAGTGTGATAACTGCTAGATGTCTCTCTTTTTTTTTTCCATAGTGTATGAAATGACCTTGATTTGCCCTGCAGGTGGTCATATTATTCCGATTACTATAAAATAACATTGGAGGATAGAGGTGAAAGGGCATAAGAGGATAACTGACTGTAAAGTCAGATGCAATAGTTGCACAAGTTGTCCCCTAAGGAGTGTAATTGTTTCCTCTTCATTGTGTTACAAGCAGCCACAAATTTAGATCAGAAAGTAGGAAAAAGCCGTGTGTGTAATCTCCAATAGGAATAACTATTAGAAATCACATTCAATAGTAGATTTCAAAATAGATTTTTAATAGTTATCCCTATAGGAGATTACAAGTGTGGCTTGACTTTCCTTTCTTGTTGCACCTCCTGATAAGATTGCTTTTTTTGGTCTAGCTGATTTCACGTCTTAAGTTGTCCATACACTGGAACCATAATTGGCCCAATCATCCAGTTATCGGGTGATCAGGCAAATAATCGCTGTGTTAAGTGGCCAGGATAAAGTTTTCAAACGCCAAATAAACGTGCCAGAAACGCTCTAGGGAGACATTCAGCTAAACTGGCTCCCTCTTCTTCTTCTAGGGTCTCCCTCTTCTGCTAGGATTATTGGTCCTTAGTGTATGGCCAGCTTTAGAAATAAGGCAATTTAACATTACCAAACATAGATAATCATATCGTATAATGACCCGCCCAGGGGTCTGTGTAATGACTGACTGCTATCAGTAAATGGATTAGTCTTTAGAATCTCCACATTGTTTTGGAACTACCAGTTGTGTTGGAACATCCCTAAGCTCTAAGTAGAATGACCTCTTTCTCCATTACCCCCCTGCACCATGAAGTTATTGATGGGGATCTGTGTACTGTGAAGATATTCTCTGCAGACACTTTTGACTTTAAAATGTTGAAACATGACTTCTGTCTCAAGGCTTGCAACGAAAGCAAACATTTCAGCCTTGCAGCAGGTCAGAATGAAACTAATATTCTACCACCACTCTATTCATAGATATTACCGTACTTGAAGTTAACCTCAAAATCTTTTCACATCTCGTCCTATGTAAGAACTCTGTGTTCACAAGATAATGTTTAAAACTTAGTGTTAAAGCTTGTGTATATACACTGTAGAGCAAGGGTGCAGTACATATGGCCATGGGTCAATGTTTGCTATGAAACTTACTGCCTCAATAGAAAACCAAGAGATGCTGAGGCTAGGCTCACTGGGTAACCCATCTGCTTGACCATAGCTGGCACACCTCCTCCGCTGGCTTCAGTCATAGGCATATCACCATGCTAGTGCCAGTACTTAGGAAGTACAGACCTGATTCATGCTTAAGAAGCTGCGGCTTCTTAGGTGCGTGTGTCCGAAATTACCTACTGCGCATCTACGTAACTTTGAAGACCGCATGCAGCGACAGCCGTAAAAAGAGGCAGCGTAATGCTGCCTCGTGGCGTTTTTAGACAGAAGTGGTAGGGGGAGGGATTTAGATTAGCTGAGGAGGGTGGCGGGGAGGTGCAATGTCCGTACAGACATTACACGGAGAGATAAGTTAGCCCTATGGCCCTCGTAATTGCCGTAAGGTACCTAAAAATGGGGGGCGGGGTTTGGAAGAGTGAGTTAGATGCGCATCTGCATGCACCCATCTCACTCAAGTGTGAATCAGGTTCTACATTGTTATCAGCATTATTAAGTAATCAAGTTTTCCAACGACACCGTTTTTCCATCCTACCGTGTAGCATCTCCCCCTCTGGAGAGTATCTGGCTGTTGAGCTCGCATGGCCTTCAATGTTCCAGAACTTAGGACTTGGTGAGGGGAGAACTTATTTTGATTAAACATCCGTGTATAAAACCAGAAGCTGGAGGTGAACGGTTCTGTGGAATAGATTTGTGCAGTCATTTTGTGAAAGTTGTTTTAGGCAATTATATACTGTATATTTACAGACTCCGCTGTGCAGTGTAAACTATGAGGCTGTGTTGGATGTGTATGGTTAGCAGTTTACGTGTGTTTTGAGTAGTAATAGCATTGGATTAATTTCCCATTGGATTAACGAATCCCTTAATTTCATGGGCAGTGTATAGTTGCTGTCATCCCCTAATATAACCTTTAGGGAGACCTCTGAGTTATACGCACAAGCTCTTGAGTCTATTGCATTTCTTGCACTAAGCGCTTAATGCTTGTGTCTTAAGCAGGGTACACACTGTGGCTTTTTAGCAATCACACAATTTCACCAGATATGCCCTGTCCAAGGATCTCCTAATAGACACAGCACACACTTGCAAAAAGTAAAGGATATCTTGCTATGGTTGATCTGGCATATTAGAAGCTCCAAAAGATCACAGACTGTTTCAAAAGATTTTTGAGCATCTTTGGACAGTACACACTGGTAAGATATCTGGTGAAACGGTCTTTTGATTGTGTGATTGGAAAGATTATCTGCTGAAGGCCCCAGTGTGTACCCACCCACTCTTCATAACCCAGGTTGTGTTTCAGCTGTACATTACTGGTGGCTTAAATCAGGACTGGACACTGTGACCTTGATCTGTAAGTGGCAAATCACAGGTAACATCATTCTTACCACCTGTAGATCTTTAAAAATGTAACAAGGAGATCTGCAAAACATGGTCCATTGGTAGATCAAGAGATTATACCCAAATCTATTGTACCCTTACTCATGGAGGATATGATAGCAGCTTTAAAATCTATCAAGGGGAATAGTGTGGCGTTCGTCATAAATAGTCGTATTAGAACACATGGACGTGCATGGAGACTAGACATAAGGATATCCTAAATCTGAACAAAACGGACAATCGTATATGGTCTAGAGCCATTAGGATTGAATAAAAAGTGACTATGGGCAGGTGGATGGACAAAGTGGCTTTTATCTACTGTCAAATTCTGTTTCATATAAAGTTTTGTATAGTACATGTTGGACTGGATTCCCAGATAAGAAATAAGTATGCATAGGGTTACCTTAACTCTGATTGTATGTCTGTGCTTAGTTTAGGTACATGCATACTTTGCAAACCATGCACTCAATGCCCCATTTAAATCCCCCCACCCCGCCACCCTCTATTCTTAACTTTGTTACGGAGACCTGGCACCTTCTTACTTATCTCACTAAGGATGGAGTTGAAGTCTGTGCTTAATGGATTTCCAATGTGGAACAGCTGGATCTCATGCGTAACTTTGTGTTCTGGGCGTGCGCATTTTATTTGTTCTTAAGAAGCTGAATCTCTGTGCTTATTTTTAAGTATGAATCAGGTCTTTTGACTTTATTTGATTTTAAAGGACGATTAAAGCTATTGCTGCAAGCTTGCACGATTTCTCAGAAATTACAATACGTGTGTGTGTACATATATATAATTTGAGCTAGAACACTACCCACCACCTAAGTACTCTCTTCTCCTTTTCCATTTGTTGAACTAAACATCTCGCTTAATTTTGGATTTTTATCACACCTCTTGTAAAATGTGTGATATCTCGCTTTGAAAGTGGTTATAAGAAATCTATCATTTCACCATCTCCCATAACTAAACTACTTCCGGCCCTGAAATAAGAGCTGTGAAATCTCAGATACGCATGCACAATCTTACTCTGCTGCAAAGCTCCTGGCTTTGCATTTTATACGAGGTCAGATTGGTGGAAATCCCCGATCCTATAACAATTAAGGATGTTAACACACTCCACCTGATTTGTGCACTCAGACTATTGGCTGCCTGGGATTCAGCTTACACAGCAATGAATCCCTCAGATGTCCCACACAGAAGCACTTTTTATTGGTTTTACCCTAAAGAAGTTTTTGAACACAAGGAATGTCCTCCTTATTAGTCTTAAAAACATTGCATTAGGCATGGGCTCTGAGTGATTATATAGATATATACTTGTATATGTAACTTGAACTTTTTTTCATACAAATATATCAAACTGGACAGAGGAAAACTACAGACTTTTAATTGGGTTACATACAATTCATCTTAATCATTTTAATGTTAGCAGATACTTTTTTTGCTAAGCACTAATCTTTTTATTCAGGATCTAAAATTAGACCTGCGTACAATAAATGTGTTTTTATTTTTGTATCAGGCATTGATTTTCCATATGCTTTCAGGTCACCCTTGACTTGATGAACGTAGCTAGATAATCAAATTGAACAATGTGATAACACTAGTGCTCTCTGAGTACATATTTTTATTTGGTGCTGAATGACAGATCAGTATCGGCATTAAATCCAATGGGCCCGATTCAATTAGCTAAAAATTCGCTGACGTCAGCAATTGTACAATATAGTTTTTTTCCCTTTTTTTTTTCCTTTTCCTTTTTTTTGGAGTACCATTATTATAACATCATTCTGGATATTGCTTACAATCCAATACTTTTAATTCTATATTAGATGGCCTACTAGCTGCCTGATCAACAGCTAGTTTAGGCAGGTTTGCCAACTACCCAGTGCTTGCTGTATTTTATTTTTATTTCTATTTTTATTTATATATAGTTTTAATATAATTGTTTTTTATGACCACTTGTTTTGTGTATCT
This sequence comes from Limnodynastes dumerilii, assembly GCA_011038615.1. Taxonomy (NCBI): domain Eukaryota; kingdom Metazoa; phylum Chordata; class Amphibia; order Anura; family Limnodynastidae; genus Limnodynastes; species Limnodynastes dumerilii. The sequence continues at coordinate 1,453,578 of WWET01000009.1, forward strand.
TGTTTTCTAATTTAACAAGAATCCTATGGAGTAATAAATAATCAGACTTTCTCTAGCGCTCTTCATTTTTTTCTTTAGTTTTTATTTTGCTATAGGGGACTTATCCTCCCCTTTAGAGCTGCTGATTTAGTCCACTATCTGTGCACCACTAACACCACAAGCGCTCCAACACCTGTGTTATTTACCTCTTGTTTCTTTTGGATATAGTGAGCAGCTGTGGTATAACTGGTGCACTTATATCTATTGAATTATCAATAATTTTTCAAGTGGTAATTTTCCTTTCCCCTTTCCCTTCATAGCTACTCCTTTTCTTTTGTCCCCATACCCTCTCTACATTAGTGTACAGACAATCACTGTATTTTAATTAAGATGTCAATCTTTCTCAACTCAGATGATAGACTTAAAAGAAGAAATGATTTGTTGAATAAGAAGACAGTCCCTATGGTTCATCCTCCCAGGGCTACGACTTCTCAGTTTGGCATGAAGGAAGGTTTCCTCAAGTTGGAAGACCTAGTAAAAATAGAAACCCGCCATTGGTGGGATTTCAATACCTTACAGACTTATGCTAAAAATAAAATTATCCCTAGAGGCCTACGTATTCACAAAACCTCCTCCTTTCATGGCGATCTGACTTTTAAGAAGCGCTGGGAGGATGAGCTGGACTGTTGCTCGTTTAAATTAATCCAACTTCTTATAGAAGAAAGGCAACGTAGAATCGAATTGATTAAAAAAGAAATCATTATAATTCAGGAGAAATTGAAACCTTTCAGTAAAGACCCTATTTTTAAAGAAAACGAAAGTGTTTTTAACAGTAGAATTGAACAATACGAACATTTTCTGATAGGTGTCAAAACGGATAAGCTTGAAAGAGACCAACGTGATTATCAAAATAATGAGGTTAGATCATATAACTGTAAATTCGGAGAAAAGAAGGCTAACTACAGAAAATTTAATGAGATCAAAAATAAGCAGGGTGAAAATAATCACATCAAAACGACACCAAAGAAGAGTCACCATCAGAGTATTAATAGTGGGAACTCTATAGAAATGATACTAACTAATGAAATATCAAATACAATCAATACAGTTACAACATCTCTGAATACTGACAAGATCGAAACCCTAGAACTTAATAAGATTTCATATGCAGGTGCCCTTAACAAAAATAATGAAGAACCTACTCCATACCCATGTTCTTTTTTAGGACTTCCGAACTCCCTCCCCCCTCCTCCTCTGCTCCCCCTCACCAACAGATACCATCTATTACAACTGAACAGCCCAAAAAGGAGAAGAAGTTCAGGGGGAGGGGCTGCAGAGGGGGAATTAGAGGGAAACAAAATAAAAACCCCGAAAATTATGAAATAATGCCTCAGACTAATAATATTTGTAATCTTTCAACAAAAATTTTAAATAAAGATGAGGAAAAGTTGCTGTCGAAGGGCCTTAAATTTGCCCCAACAAGCAAACCAAATATGTTCTCCTTGTTTGTCGATCTAAATAAGTTCATAAGGGGAGTATGTAGAAAGAAGTTCTTCCATAATAAATGTAAACCTGCGAACCAATTACCCATTGAGTTATCTAATGACACCCTAGAAAGAGAAGCACTTGAGACCCTAGAGGAACTAGGCTTAGAGTCTAGTGTCAACCAGGAAGCCATCCCTATCATGGTGAACCCTCCTAAAAAGAAATCTGAATTCTACCCTTTACAGTGCAAAAGAGATTTCATTGAAACCTTTTACCAAACAACTCTTGCGGACTTTAGAAATTTATGCTATCAAGCTGAAAAACAACCAATCAGGGATAATCTGAGTGGGGCCGAAAGGCAGGCTATCAAATCTTTAATGGCGGATAAACATATTATCATCAAACCCGCTGACAAGGGGGGGGGGCGATAGTCATTCTTAATCGTGCTGATTACATCTCTGAAGCCAACCGACAACTTCAAGATAGCAAATTTTATGAACTGCTTACTAGGGACCCCACTACAGAATACCTTGATAAATATGATAGGTTTATTAAGTCCGCCAGGGATAATGGTACTATAACTAGCGACATGTGGTCTTTTCTTGGCAATAGGTTCCCCACCACCCCCACATTTTATCACCAAAGCTGGTCAGTATCTGTGTGCAGTAAGCAATTCAAAGATATATCCCTGCATGCACAGCATACCATTAACTTGACTCCCCCCTGCAATCAACATGGTTTAGCCCAGGAGTAACTGATTTCAAGCACTCAAGTCTGGATCCAGCCCGTTGTACTCCTACTTTTATGTAGAGGAGATCACTTTCTCAGATTTCACAACCACTTGGCTTGCTTGGCTAACGTTAAAATACTTGGATTTCTGTAGCTAAATCCTCCTCCTAGGGTGTTACCCACCCTCTGGAACTGTTAGTAGATTAAGATTTTGGCTTAAGAACAACTGCTTCACTGCCCCCTTCCTCTGCATCCCCCAAGGGTAACAATTAGCTTAAAGTAAACAAAGTGCTCTCTTACTAATTCATTGCACTGGCTCTCTGCACTGTATAAACTTATTACACCTCTGGCTTTAAATCCTCCTTTTAAGCCCTGCACACACTATTGTTTTTTCAAATAATTATTGTTCCAATCACCTGATAAACAAGTGTATGGAACGATATCATGCAAGCATGTATTCTGCAACAATCATGTCTCATCGTTCCAAAGTACACAAAATAGTTTGATCACATCTTAAAACAGTTTAATTTTACCAATCAAACCATAAAATGATGAAGGCTTATTCTAAATGCAAGTGCAGTGTGTGGCAATCGAAATCTTCACTAACATTGTTCATCGTTTGAAATACTAGTGTGTATAGGGTTTTTCCGCAAATCTCACCAGGGATTATTAGATGAATCTCTGCATATTGTTACATGTAGGTCAAAATGGTTCTACGAAATGCACTTGTACTAAACTCAGTCTTTCTCTGCCATTTTACTCTGTACCCAAATCACTGTCTCTAGTTGGGGTCTGTGTTTTTGCTAGTTGCATTATGATCTTTAAAAGCCCCAGACCTCAAAGTTTTTTTTCCATCTTCATAGCTTACAGGAAATACCTATTAATTAATTTATTTAGTTTTTGTACGTAAATGAGTCACAACAATGTCACTGAAAGGACACTTTACCACATTTTCTGTACCCTCTTTTATCTCGCTATTTTGTGAAAATCTGGTATCTATATAAGAAGACCGCAGAACAATGAAAAAGTTAACTTAGAGGTAATTCTGTGTGGTCTACACTTACTGCTAGCTCTTTGTGAATCGGTGACTGCAGTAGCTCACGTGCGTTTTGGTTTCTTTTATATTTAATTTCTTTTTGACTACAGCAAACTTTTTTTTTTTTTTTTTTTTTTTTTACTGATGCTTTTTTTTTTTTTTTTTTTGTAAATGAGCATTTGTGCTATAGATGTGTTGAGAAGGATAAAAAGCTATGTTACTGAATAGGATTGTTTTAATATCGCTTCCTTCCCCCATAACACTTGCATTTTTTTGTATGCATCAGGTATAACATATTTGAAGGCATGTATGTCCGTCCCTTGGGTGGATAGTAGTTTGCTCAAGTTATTAGAATTGGCCTCTAGTCTGTCCAGTGTTTGTTCCAAATTGAAACGCACGTTATATATCAGTAAACCCTGAACGTTTTTGTCAATCGCCAACATCACTCGGTAGACAGCACAATGGGCTGGATCCAGACTTAAGAAGGAGCTTGAAATTAAGGACCTGATTCACACTTAAGAGTGAGTTAGGTGCGTGCAGATGTGCATCTAACTCACTCGTCCAGCCCCCACCCCGCTACCTTATCTCTGTGCAATGTCCGTCCGTTCCCCACCATCGCCATGAGCAAGCTGGTGTTTGGAGTACTACATGCACCAGTGTGCCCCAGCGTTTAATGGCAGCCTTGCTGTGACCTGTAGTGCAAGAATACAAGGGGATGTTTTATTAAATGTACGTATATTTCTTACATTGAAACATAATGTAATTCGCACCACTGAGGAGTGAATTAAAATAAGCAATGTTGCGTCTCGGTAACATCATCACCATGTTGAGCGATTGAACAGGAAATTTGTTTGGACGCAGTGTCAACATTGCACCCAAACTATATGCAGATGAGCCAACATCGTGCCCAAATACAGCACTGTGGGGCTAGAATCGGCCCCTGAATCTTTATTTTTTTATTAAAGTGGATTAATGAGTTGTCTGCTCTCAGGAGGGGAGATAATAGATGTCTGCAGTGACTTCCCACCAATGTGTGTTGTTTGTCGCTGAAATCTACATCTAGCACAGTTCTGCAATTCTAAAATACTTTTAACCATCCTACTTAAATCCGTGCCAATATCACAGCAGCCTCCCCAATGTGGTGTAAGTATTAATCCTTATTCTGAATGAGAAGAGGCAGATTCAGGATTATACAGCTCTATAGAGCTTGTCACCATGGTGACTAGGAATTGGGAACTGGTGACTGCATTGACGTGAGGAGCAACCATTGGTTCATCCACAGGGTGGCCAAGGCCTTAACCCTTCGGCCTTTCTCCCCTGCTTACCTTCTGAAACTTCTGGAACAGAAGCACCCAGAAGCATGACCATGTATAAAAAGATGGTCAATCCTTCATGTCCTCAGCCAGCCAACCAGTGTGCTGCAGAGAATAAAACAAAGGGAGAAGAATTCGGTAGGTAAGTAGACGGGTTAGCATTTGTGTTTTTTTTTGTTTTTGTTTTTGTTTTTAGACATTTAGTCCATTTTATATGGACAGTCTTTGTTATAATCTCTGTACACACATGATTGTGTATATAAAATTGTCTGGCGAATCCTGGCCTAAGTTTTTGATCTGGGGCCTAGATTCTGAGAAATTTGTCAAGCCCTGGTTTTTTTTTTTTGTTTTGTTTTTTTGTTTTTTTGTTTTTAGACAACCCATTTTATATGGACAGTCTTTGTTATAATGTCTGTAGACACATGATTGTGTATATAAAATTGTCTGGCGAATCCTGGCCTAAGTTTTTGATCTGGGGCCTAGATTCTGAGAAATTTGTCAAGCCCTGTGGTATGTAGTATCATGTATGCAGTCCAATCACACGCACACACACGCACGTACACGTATAAAAAATTAGGCTGCTGAACACGTCTTCAGACATTTCCCTTTGTTAAAGCAAAAAAGAACAGTTGGACATAAGGTAAGTGCATTTTCCCTGCTGGAACGCTGCACAACAGAGTGAAGTAGTGGAGTATTTGGACCTTTGCATAGGTTTTCCTTTGGTGTGTGTTTGGAATGGGCAGTGTATTTTCTCGGGTTCCATGTATCACATAATGTGACATTGTTGCTGTATCAATGTACTGGGGGGGCACTGTGTGTCTGCTGTGTGTGCTCTTCTATATAGCAGTTCTAGGAATACAAATGTTTGCGTTGTGGCTGCAGACCCCCAAACACCTGTATTGCTGTAAGAAAGCTCACATAGGGAACGATGGTTGCTTTCATGTGTGTTTCTAGCTCAGAGATGCCTATGTTTAACAGGATGCTCATTTAAAAATCCCTTAAGAAATCTTTATAAGTGTTTAGCTTGGCAGTTGCAGTATTGTCACCACATTGTGCCAATAGTGACTGTTTGCAGAGTTACATCATTCCACATGGCAATATGCAATTGCCTCAGTTGACAGCAATATTGTGTTTTTATATATTTATCTGAACAACAAGAGCAACTATTTTGTGTTTTATTTAAACAGATGTATTTAGGTTTTCTCTGATTTACTAAAATAGGTATTGGTAACATAAAATGTCTGTGTAGGGATTAATGTTGGCCACCAGCTCACCCCAATACTTATGTAGGGTACACACTGGGAATTTTCAGCAGATAATGTTTCCAATCACACAATCAAGAGTGTACTGTCCAAAGATCTCTTAATAGACACAATACACACTTGCAAAATATCAAGAGATCTTTCCATCGTTGATCTTTTATATTAGGAGCATCTTTGGACAGTACACACTGGTAAGATAGCTGGGGAAACAGTTGATTGATTGATTGCAAAGATTATCTTTCAGAAAAGCCCCAGTGTGTACCCAATCATTCATCTACACTTTAGATTGACTTTTGTTAGCAACCCACCCCCTGCTTTAAGCCAGACTTCTGTTATAAATGATCAATATGGCATAATGTTTTCTCATTGTATGTTTTGTATTGTAATTTGTAATGCTTTTAGATTTTTACTTTTATGAAACATTGCATTCATCTTTTTTGACCAGTTTACAGTTTTCCAGTAAGCTTTGTGTATTTTGCATGTGCAATGTGTGTTTGTTTACTTTACCATATTAGTAAGTAATATTTGGCCTTTGGTTCGGTTATGAAGCCTCCAGAGTGAGCATGAGTGGGTGAGGGGGACAGTGGTTGGAGGGAATGTGGGGGAAAATGAATTATGTATTAGGCTTTAGTTCATGTGAATACATACTGAGGTGGAATGGTGGCAGTTGGTTATCTTACAGTAGAAGGATTGAGAACATGAGCGAGTTTGCTCTATAGGGGCAGCCTGCTACCATATTCCCTTGACTTCATTTCGTGCACCTGTTTATTTCTGTGAAGGAAGTCTGTTAACTGCCAGTCTCTGATAAAACCTCATTTATATGCAGGTTTAAGGAAAAGGTTTGTGGCTGACCGGATTATTTTTTTTATTTCCCATGATATTGTATGTATATTATTTTTTTTATTTTTTTTTATTTTTCTTGTCCAAAATACCTTCACTGTCTTTAAAAAAATATAATTGAATTGTTGACATGTTCTCTTCTTTTAAAGAATTTAGTTTGTTATTTGGGTGGAAAATAGAGATAGTTGACACATAAATGACAAATACTATAGCAGTGATACATGGAATCAGAAAAACAATTGGCAGCCTTGATGACAAGTGAAACTTATAAGAAGGGAAGATGTTAAGAGGGAGGGGGGAAAGGACTGACCTTAGGATCACGCAATGGCTATTTGAAATTGTTGGAAAATCACTGAGGTATCTACATTCTTACCACCTTGGGAATATTTATCAATAGGTTTTTATATAGCGAGATCAGATTATGTAGCACTTTACAATGAATATTTCACATCAGTCTCTGCCCCTAACACACACCCTCTCTTTCTCGCTCTCTCTTGCCCTCTCTCTCTCTCGCGCTCTTTCACATGGGTTAATATGCCTCTGTTCTGACCAATAGTGTGTAAAGGGAACTTTCCATAGAGACTATGAACTGGACTAGTTCACAAACATGTGGGGCTGGATAGGATGACGGGGAAAACATGTGGGGCTGGATAGGATGATGGGGAAAACATGTGGGGCTGGATAGGATGACAGGGAAAACATGGGGGGGTGGGAGGGAGGCGGGGG
>WWET01000009.1:1461248-1476827 GCA_011038615.1 Limnodynastes dumerilii
CCCCCCTGCAATCAACATGGTTTAGCCCAGGAGTAACTGATTTCAAGCACTCAAGTCTGGATCCAGCCCGTTGTACTCCTACTTTTATGTAGAGGAGATCACTTTCTCAGATTTCACAACCACTTGGCTTGCTTGGCTAACGTTAAAATACTTGGATTTCTGTAGCTAAATCCTCCTCCTAGGGTGTTACCCACCCTCTGGAACTGTTAGTAGATTAAGATTTTGGCTTAAGAACAACTGCTTCACTGCCCCCTTCCTCTGCATCCCCCAAGGGTAACAATTAGCTTAAAGTAAACAAAGTGCTCTCTTACTAATTCATTGCACTGGCTCTCTGCACTGTATAAACTTATTACACCTCTGGCTTTAAATCCTCCTTTTAAGCCCTGCACACACTATTGTTTTTTCAAATAATTATTGTTCCAATCACCTGATAAACAAGTGTATGGAACGATATCATGCAAGCATGTATTCTGCAACAATCATGTCTCATCGTTCCAAAGTACACAAAATAGTTTGATCACATCTTAAAACAGTTTAATTTTACCAATCAAACCATAAAATGATGAAGGCTTATTCTAAATGCAAGTGCAGTGTGTGGCAATCGAAATCTTCACTAACATTGTTCATCGTTTGAAATACTAGTGTGTATAGGGTTTTTCCGCAAATCTCACCAGGGATTATTAGATGAATCTCTGCATATTGTTACATGTAGGTCAAAATGGTTCTACGAAATGCACTTGTACTAAACTCAGTCTTTCTCTGCCATTTTACTCTGTACCCAAATCACTGTCTCTAGTTGGGGTCTGTGTTTTTGCTAGTTGCATTATGATCTTTAAAAGCCCCAGACCTCAAAGTTTTTTTTCCATCTTCATAGCTTACAGGAAATACCTATTAATTAATTTATTTAGTTTTTGTACGTAAATGAGTCACAACAATGTCACTGAAAGGACACTTTACCACATTTTCTGTACCCTCTTTTATCTCGCTATTTTGTGAAAATCTGGTATCTATATAAGAAGACCGCAGAACAATGAAAAAGTTAACTTAGAGGTAATTCTGTGTGGTCTACACTTACTGCTAGCTCTTTGTGAATCGGTGACTGCAGTAGCTCACGTGCGTTTTGGTTTCTTTTATATTTAATTTCTTTTTGACTACAGCAAACTTTTTTTTTTTTTTTTTTTTTTTTTACTGATGCTTTTTTTTTTTTTTTTTTTGTAAATGAGCATTTGTGCTATAGATGTGTTGAGAAGGATAAAAAGCTATGTTACTGAATAGGATTGTTTTAATATCGCTTCCTTCCCCCATAACACTTGCATTTTTTTGTATGCATCAGGTATAACATATTTGAAGGCATGTATGTCCGTCCCTTGGGTGGATAGTAGTTTGCTCAAGTTATTAGAATTGGCCTCTAGTCTGTCCAGTGTTTGTTCCAAATTGAAACGCACGTTATATATCAGTAAACCCTGAACGTTTTTGTCAATCGCCAACATCACTCGGTAGACAGCACAATGGGCTGGATCCAGACTTAAGAAGGAGCTTGAAATTAAGGACCTGATTCACACTTAAGAGTGAGTTAGGTGCGTGCAGATGTGCATCTAACTCACTCGTCCAGCCCCCACCCCGCTACCTTATCTCTGTGCAATGTCCGTCCGTTCCCCACCATCGCCATGAGCAAGCTGGTGTTTGGAGTACTACATGCACCAGTGTGCCCCAGCGTTTAATGGCAGCCTTGCTGTGACCTGTAGTGCAAGAATACAAGGGGATGTTTTATTAAATGTACGTATATTTCTTACATTGAAACATAATGTAATTCGCACCACTGAGGAGTGAATTAAAATAAGCAATGTTGCGTCTCGGTAACATCATCACCATGTTGAGCGATTGAACAGGAAATTTGTTTGGACGCAGTGTCAACATTGCACCCAAACTATATGCAGATGAGCCAACATCGTGCCCAAATACAGCACTGTGGGGCTAGAATCGGCCCCTGAATCTTTATTTTTTTATTAAAGTGGATTAATGAGTTGTCTGCTCTCAGGAGGGGAGATAATAGATGTCTGCAGGACAGGGAAAACATGTGGGGCTGGATAGGATGACGGGGAAAACATGTGGGGCTGGATAGGATGACAGGGAAAACATGTGGGGCTGGATAGGATGACAGGGAAAACATGTGGCCATAGAGTGTATTTAGCATTGTGAGTAAAAAAAAAAATGTAAACCTTGTCACAGAGAAACTGCTGGTGAAGAGCCACACAATGAGCAGAAGCATTGTCGTGACTGAAGAAGACACACGGGACTATTGCAGACTTGACCACCATTATTTTCTCGGCACTGGTGCGTCTTCATGCAGGAGGGTAATGCGCAGAACCTGCAGAAATGTTGGTTTTGGAAGCAATCTCCTCCATGGACAATTGGTGGTCCTGCATAGCCGCTTCCTCCAGTCATGTGATCCAGATCGGCTGGCATGTGGTCCTGGCTGCTTCGGTTCATTCTTGCACAAAGTTCAGTCTTCAAATTTTTGCACCCATGAACATGTATTATTCACGTCCATGGTGCCTTCCACGCATGTTTCATTCCACTGATGAATGTCAATGGGTAATAACCTGCGCACATGGAGAACACTGATGATAAAACGCTGCCCTTGGAACATAAACATCACCATTTTTAGTGTCTAAAATTCACCTACTGGCAGGTGGCGACACGTGCATTCTATGAACCGGATGGTGCTGCCATCTCTCTCAACCATAAACAATGCCCACATCTTTGAAAACATGCCCAAGTTCGAGGGGAATTGTTATCAATATGTATTTACTTGCCTGCCTTTCAGAGACAAACGTAACATACGTATATTTATATTGTTTATTGTATTTTGATCTCCAAGGTGGAACAATTAGCACGGTTAGTTGTTTATTGGTAGTGTTCCACACAGATAAGGCCTAGTCTGGGATTCTAACTCATGACCTCAGCGCTGCGAGGCCCAAGTATTACTCACTGAGGCACTGTGCTGCCCCAACGATCCCCTGACTATACAATTATCTGTGTGCCCTGCATTGGTATGGAGCCTGTTCTACGCTCTTTAAACGTTCTGTTTAAGGCATTCCAAGATGTCTTCTTGATGACCACCTTGATTTGTGTAATTGTCTTAGATTTTGTTGGGATTTTTTATGCATGTTAGATTAGTGCATTGAGGAAAATTGTTTGTGGAGAATTTTCTCCATTGTGGCCAAATGCCATATATTGAGTTGGAACAGGTTTCTGACACATCTAAACATGTAAACACCAAAAAGTAATAGTAAATAAGAGTGATTATATTCTAGTATATTTCTGTTTTGTGTTTTTGAGCAGTAAAAAAAAAAAAAAGTTTATAATCTAATATTACTGTAAAACTTTGATTTGGGTTGATTGTACTTGCTGTTGCTTGGGTCATATGATATTCATGCTTGGCTGGCTTCAGTGTGTTTGGTTGAATGGCCACTGAGCCATCTTTTTCCTGTTCAGAAAAGTTGAATTACTTTACATTTTCATTAGTTTTAAATTTTTTCCCTTTTAAATAGAAAGAAGAAGGGAAAATTCAAGGACAGCTTAACAACTCAGACTCCAGCCAGTATATCCGTGAATTGAAAGATCAAATTGAAGAACTGAAACACGAGGTAATTGTGATAAGATAAATACAAAGCTCTCTATTTGCCTCCTCTGTCATCGTGTTGATGGTCTTGCACCAAATTGTCTAGTTTTACCTATTTAACTGGGGTTTTTTTTTTTGGTTTTTTTTTAAATGACCTCTAAAACTTTTCTAAATTAAACATCAGTAAACCGGGTACAACCTTCTTTAACCAGTTCAGTAAGGGTTGTTCAACTCTTGCTGCTGTAGCCATGATTACCCAGACAAAATATGTTGTTTACACTAGAGCCCAAGTACAGCAAAAAACAAAGTATTTCATCATATATTTGTATCAACCCACAGACTGAAAGAAAATGGGATTATTTTATTGTCTTCTATACATCTTTAATAAATGTACGTTGCGTGTGGAGAATTATCTTACCTTGGCCAATGGCTGCACTTTACCACTCAAATGTTTGTAAAATTGTTTTAAAGCACATTTAACTTGCCTTTTATCCTTACAATTCCCTTCCCCCACTTAATGGATTTTTTTTATATCATCCGATCTGCATTTATATTAAAATGTCTTTCTAAGGCGAAACTCACAATTTAGATTCTTGTCCAAAAACGCTTGAAGCCTTTATAAATACAGTGTACAGTAACCTGCAGCTTCAATCCCTGTATGTCTAAATGGTTGAGGTTTTTTGTGAAACTAGAGTGTTGTTTTGCCTGAAGCACATGTGCTGATTTGTGGTCGCTTACCGTTGTGGGGAAAGTATGTGCCTGAGTGTTGGTATAACCGAGATTGCAAAAAAGGATACTTGCTTAATGTCAGTTACTACTTGAAAGCTGAATTAGAAAAATATTTCACAGAAATGCTGTTTGGTACCTTATCATTAACTGTAATATTCGCTGACATAGTTAATCTGTCAAGATACCTTTTTAAGTCGTTTTATTACAGTAAGTAAATGTCAAAGTGGCTTGACTGAGCACATGAGCAGATTGTGATCTAAAATTTAGATTGGGGTGGCCAACCAGTCAGGCCCTTAATGCCAAAGAGAACAGCTGAAATCAAAACGTGTGTGTATGTATGTATATGTGTAATATATATATATATATGTGTGTGTGTGTGTGTGTGTGTGTGTGTGTGTGTGTGTGTGTGTGTGTGTGTGTGTGTGTGTGTATATTACATTTTCTGCTTCCCCAAACACACTTGTTGTCATACACTCTCCCACAAATACACAATGCTGAACATAGAAGAAATACAGATGAATTGCTACCGCTGATCTAGATGAACCCACCTTCTCCTGGATTGTGACTGTGATAGGCTCACTCCCTCCTGTCACATCTGGTCCTGAACCCTGGGACTCAATTACAGACCATTACTGACCCTGACACACACAATCTCACAAATACACATAACTGTTGTCACACACAAACAAATACACGTAACTGCTAACACACAAACACTTGCTGTCTTAACGCACTCCCACTTACCCAGAGCTGCCATCTCTGTGGCAGCCTAGCTGGTGCCTGTGTTTTCCGCACCCCAGGCTGAATGAGGCCCCCAGAGGCTGCCCACACACAGTGCCTGTTTTTATATTTATTTATTTTACTTGTGTTGGTACAATAAATGAGTGTGTATTATCTATCTATCTATCTATCTATCTATCTATCTATCTATCTATCTATCTATCTATCTCTGCCAGAGACTTTTATAAAACTCAGCGCTCAAATTGAGAGACAGACAACCCAGAAAAGATTATAAATAACTCCAGCAGCTTACCTGGTATGGCTATTCCTAAATCTAAATATACAAACAAGGAAATGGAAGTGCTTGGAGAGTTATAGATATTTAATAAATGTTGTTCACAATGTGCATCAGTAAATTTCACATGAGCTGTAATAGGATGGAAACCATGAGAATATCTGTGTTGGAATGTCTAATATATACATTTTCACATATTAATACTCTGAGACAGCTTCACATAGGCTGGTAATTTCTCTGGAAATCTGAACGCCTCCCTTTTTCAGATAATCTGTTAAAAATATATTTTGCAATCATCTCTTGCTTAAATCCAGTTTTAATTTCTGTTTCAGATTTCAATCTTGACTACTTCTTTCTTAAAGAAAGCTAACTCTTGTTAATAACGTCTTGCAGGAAATCCACTCCTGGCCATTACAGCTTACCAGCTTGCACCTCTGATCTCTGCATTTAGGACTAGTTTTAGGAACCTCTGCAATTTTAGTTTTATAAATCTAAATGTTGACCGAAGCAGTCTGTAACTGCATAAAGTCTTACCATGCATTGCTGTCTTCTCTCTGTAAAGAAGGTCTTGCAGACCATGGAAGGAAGCCCTTTTATAAAGTTTCCCTTCTCATGTTATAAGTTTTGGAGTCAAATTGCATCTGAGACAGGATCAACCGTATAAGTTCTGTTTGAGTTTTTAGATGTACAGGAATGTGTAATGTGTTAGGTTGTAATCTTCCTTTAAAATCTCTAGGTGAGGATTGCTCAACCTTTTAATGTTCCAAAGCCAGCAATGGAGGAGAGAAGTCATTCGCATCAATTTAAATGCTCCATCGCCTTAAGTGTGCACCAAAGCTTATGTGGCTATCCTATGTTATAGGCGTACTCTGTAGGGCACATGCAAATCCCCTCATTAGACATACTTTGGTTTTCCTTTCCTAGGGCTGGATCCAGACTTAAGAATGGGCTTGAAATTAAGAGAGGAAAGCTACTCCTGGGCTAAACCATGGTGATTGCAGGGGAGTCCTATTTGATCTGCTGCAAATAGTATTAGAGTTGAGAGGAGATGTTTCCTATCCCAAGTCTAAATAACAGTGTGATAGTAAAGCTGGTCTGTGTGCAGTAAACAATTCAAAGATGTATCCCTGCATGCAAAGAATACAAGTAAAACACTAAAAGTAGCACACTGATTTATAAAGCGCAGTGTACCTTTAAGCAGCCAAAACCCCTCCCTGGAGAAGTCTCAAATCCTATGTAGGTACAGATAAAAGATTAAATAGTGGTAAGGGTTTACAAGGCGCTAAGGTTTATCCTCAGGGAGAGGAGAGTGCCAGTGGAGAAAGACCTATAAGTTCATAAATCTATAAATAAATATATAATCCTATATACCTCCTAACAAACAATGGTCCAATACATGATTAACACAGGGCTCCTAATATAAAATAATACAGTCCATATATACAAGGCTCCGGAAGAAGGAATGATTGGATGGTCTTTAACTCCCAATGAAGATGACATGCAAGATAAAACAAATAATCTTTAATTTAAATAAAATCCACAAAAAACTTCATACAATAGAACTGGACATCATACAAGTAACGTGACTCCCCCTGAAAGCAACATGGTTTTGCCCAGGTGTAACCTTCCTCTCTTAATGTCAAGCTCATTCTTAAGTCTGGATCCAGCCTATAGGCAGTAACAAATCTTGCCTCTCCCTAGTATTTAGCAAGTTTTAATGTCCCAGGTGTGGTGATCTGTGACCTGCTGGACAGTGTACCTGCACATCTAGCTAATTCTGCAATAGTAGAGGAGAGGCTGCCCTATTGCATGAAGTGAGGTCTTGGGTATTACAGTGTGTATACATTTTCAGAAATACAGCTTTTGGAAGTTAAGTCACTGATTTGATGTCAGGCTGGCTAGTGGCGCGTGCAGGTTGTAAGACTATCTTACCCTCTTTGTGCCAGAGATGGCAATAGAAGACCTTCACCATCAATTATTCATGGATTTGCAATGCAGCCTTTAACCATGTGTTCCCCTATGATATATTAAATTTTTACACTCGGTGATGTGTAAATGTATTTTCTGGCTAACAAATTCATTATAAAGCCTAGGTTAGAAACCGGTGACCTCAGTCACGCGTCACAATATTTCATGGATTTCCTGTGCGCCATTGTGAATTAGATCCTAGTTCTGGTTGGCCCTGTTGGCCCTGTTGGTAAATCCCACCCTGTTTTTGCTGTGAGCCATACCTACCTGCAATACTTTGTTATGGGGAACTGAGAAAACAGCATCTGCATATAACTGGCTTTTTTATCTTCTGTGCTGGGCAAATACTGTTCTGAACTCTGCTGTGAAATAACCGTGATGGAGGGGATTTCCTATGCTGAGCAATGTGGTGTCACCGTCCATGATTTGTATCAGTGTGTATGTTCATCCAGTGCGAAAAATTAACATGCAATTTAATCTCTGAAATATTGCAGTTTACTATATTTTTTTATGTTGTATATAAATTCTGGACATCTTGTGTTATGTCGACAACAGATTATTTAAGATACCCACTAGATGGCACTGTTCATTGTACACGGATGAGAATTCAATATAAGAGGACCGAGTAGTCCAGCAAATCCTCACCTAAATTTTGCACGTTGTTGAAGATTTCAGAAAAGACAGAAAGACTATTGCAGCTCACTAAGTCAGAATAGTGACTATGGACTGGATCCAGATTTAAGAAGGCGCATGGAATTAAGAGAGGAAAGTTACTGCTGGGCAAAACCCTTTTGATTTCAGGGGGAAGTCAAGGTAATGGTATTCTTTGCATGCAGGTCAAGGTAATTCTTTGCATGCAGGGATATAGCTTTGAATTGCTTACTGCACACAGATACTGACCATTACTCAACAATTACACTGTTATTTAGACTTGGGCCGAGAAACATCACCTCTCAACTCTAATACTGTTTGCAATGGATGAAATTTGACTCAACATGCTTTAGCCCAGGAGTAACTTTCCTCTCTTAGGGCCGTATTCAGACTCCCGAACGTCTAACATATATATCTCCGGTGTTTAGCGCTTTTTACTAATGTGCATGTGTAGTAAATTTTTTACGTAATCTATGTATCTTTTCCTTACGTAGATTGCTTGATGCGGTCTTTTAGACTGCATATATGCAATCTACGGAAGGAAAAGATACGTAGATTAAGTAAATTACTACGCATGCGCAGTAGTAAAAAGCGCTAAAGACCGGTCGTATATGTTATACATCCGGTAGGCCCTTATTTTCAAGCTCCGTAAGTCTGGATTCAGCCCTACATCTCCAACATTTGCAGGGTCAGATGGTATAAGCTCCTACTTCTTTTTATGCAGCAGTTGTAAGATATTGTATGTTACCAGACTGGTCCAAACACTGTTCTGGAGTGAAGGCTTTATAAAGAGAAGCTCTTAACCCTCTATGCTGAAGAACATTCATTAAAGTTTGAAATTGAGCAGTTTAGTTGGTCTGATATGTATTTAGCGATCTGTTCTGTCAATGCAAATCTGACCTATATGAAGTTATTCAAAGGGGAAGCTCCAGGCTGAATTTAGGGGTCAGGTTGCCCCCTAAGGCCACATAAATTGGTCTTCCCTCACCACCAGAAATATTAGTTTAATAGTATTTGAATTTGCTATATTTGCATCCATTCATCTGTGTCCTATAGTACACTATTAGGAAGGGAGATAGTGAGCCCTATCATAGGCATTAGTTTGAGCAGAAATAAAAAGGAATTAAAGAACTTTATTAAGGGGCATGTAGTATATATTATATATAATTATTTTAGTCCTTGCATCTATGTTCCCCTTATAATTAAACTTCTTTTATTTAACTGCACTTCAATTATTCTACATAAAAATTTGAACTCAAAGATTATTTGCTTTATTACAAGGCACAAGCCCATATATCTTATACAAACACTTTTTTTTATTTTGTGAGCACAAGTAATAAGAAATAAAGTGATTTATTATGTACATTGTCTATCTGCCCCACGATAAAGTTTTTTTTATTCTTTTTAAATTGTGTTCAAATTATCATCCATATGAAGTTCAATTACCTTCTCCCTTACCCTTTCTCTTCTTCTGTTATGATAACTTACCTTTTTTTTTTTCCTCTCCTCGGTCTGTCTGCAGAGGTTGGCTAGACAACGACTGTGCCTGACTGCTTTGCTAGATCTTTAAGCGGTGCAGCCACTTTAAAAATAAATAAATAAAATAAATCCGTGTTCAGTGGGAAAGCACATATAGGGATCCGTGTGAAAGTGTTCCTTATCCCTCTTACTACATGGTAACTTTCTCTCTTGGAACTTGCCTACACAAATGCCTTTTTCACTTTATTGTGAGGTTTGAAAGCTACTTTACAAAAATTGTTTAGATTAAAGATGTAGATGAGAAAAAGATGCAAAGAGATAATTTACTTGATTACAGTGATTTTAGTAACTATTATAGCAAACAGCCACATTTAACATTATCACAATCTACTAGTAAACAGATGACTCAACTTTTTCAGATCTAATTTTATGCACTATAGTTTTATGGTTTTGTTTATAAAATTAACCTCCCACTTTATACCACTTATTGTTGGAATATAGATGGTAACATAGAATGTGATGGCAGATAAGTGTCATGTGACTCATCCATTCTAAACATTTTTCATTTTGACATTTTGAATTTATTTTAGCTTTGTTTTTCTTTTAAATTATTCTGACCCTAGACCCTGTTTAACCCTCCGTTTTAGCTTTAGATTTATTTTATCCTTATTTATCCCAAGCATGTCTAAATTGTTCTACTGTGCCACAACAGATAGAAGACTATACCACTTATCGGCTACCCTTTCAGTGACGTAATATTCCTGCAAACTTACCACCCCCCAGTTTCTAAGTGTGTTCTTGTGTTCAAATACTTTTCTTGCATTGAATGCACCCTATTGTACCTGGTTAAACCCCTTGTATTATTTGGTCAGATTGTTTCTGTGCTTAAAGCAATACATATTGAGTGCCTCTAGTCTGTCTTTATGTTTTGTGATGCATGCCATGCACCAAGTTAGTTGCTCTTCTTTGCACAGTCTTAGATGTATTTATGGCTCTCTGGGGATATGACCTCCAGGACTAAACACAGTGTTCTAGGTGAGGCTGCACCAATGACCTATAAAGTGTAATTACTGCTTCTAACTTTCTGCTACCAATTTCTCTCCTTATGCAACTCAGCATCTGACTTGTCTTTCTCATTGCGTTGTTACATCACTTGACTGAAATAGACTATTAAATCCCAGTAGTTTTTAATGAAGAGATTTTAGGTTTTTGAGTCCCAAGTGCATGATTTAGCATTTTTTGTCATTAAACTGTAGATACAATGCAAGTGCTTGTGGACGAGGTACCATTTGCAAAACAGCTTATAAACGATTTCCTGGACAAGAGTGTCTTAAGTCTGGAGTCAGCCCTACATCTCCAACATTTGCAGGGTCAGATGGTATAAGCTCCTACTTCTTTTTATGCAGCAGTTGTAAGATATTGTATGTTACCAGACTGGTCCAAACACCGTTCTGGAGTGAAGTCTTTATAAAGAGAAGCTCTTAACCCTCTATGCTGAAGAACATTTATTAAAGTTTGAAATTGAGCAGTTTAGTTGGTCTGATATGTATTTAGCGATCTGTTCTGTCAATGCAAATCTGACCTATATGAAGTTATTCAAAGGGGAAGCTCCGGGCTGAATTTAGGGGTCAGGTTGCCCCCTAAGGCACCACATAAATCGTTCTTACCTCACCACCAGAAATATTACAGTTTAATAGTATTTGAATTTGCTATATTTGCATCCATTCATCTCTGTGTCCTATAGTACACTATTAGGAAGGGAGATAGTGAACCCTATCATAGGCATTAGTTTGAGCAGAAATAAAGAGGAATTAAAGAGCTTTATTAAGGGGCATGTAGTATATATTATACATAATAATTTTTAGTCGTTGCATCTATGTTCCCCCTATAATTAAACTCCTTATATTTAACTGCACTTCAGTTATTCTACATAAAAATTTGAACTCAAAGAAGAATTGCTTTATTACAAGGCACAAGCCCATATGTCTTATACAAACGCTTTTTTTTATTTTGTGAGCACAAGTAATGAGAAATAAAGTGATTTATTATGTATATTGTTTATCTGCCCCATGATAGTTTTTTTTTTAATTCTTTTTAAATTGTGTTCAAATTATCATCCATATGAAGTTCAATTACCTTCTCCCTTACCCTTTCTCCTCTTCTGTTATGATAACTTAACTTTTTTTCCCCCTCTCCTCCTCGGTCTGTCTGCAGAGGTTGCCTGACTGCTTTGCTAGATCTTTAAGCGGTGCAGCCACTTTTATTTTATTTTTTTTAAACAGTGTCCAGTGGGAAAGCGCATATAGGGAACCGTGTGAAAGTGTTCCTAATGCCCCTTACTACATGGTAATGTTCTCTCTTGGAACTTGCCTACACAAATGCCTTTTTCACTTTATTGTGAGGTTTGAAAACTGCTTTACAAAAATTGTTTAGATTAAAGATGTAGATGAGAAAAAGATGCTGGTAAGAGATGATTTACTTGATTACAGTGATTTTAGTAACTATTATAGCAAACAGCCATATTTAACATTATCACAATCTACTAGTAAACAGATGACTCAACTTTTTCAGATCTAATTTTATGCACTATAGTTTTATGGTTTTGTTTATAAAATTAACCTCCCACTTTATACCACTTATTGTTGGAATATAGATGGTAACATAGAATGTGATGGCAGATAAGTGTCATGTGACTCATCCATTCTAAACATTTTTTATTTTGACATTTTGAATTTATTTTAGCTTTGTTTTTCTTTTAAATTATTCTGACCCTAGACCCTGTTTGACCCTCCGTTTTAGCTTGAGATTTATTTTATCCTTATTTATCCCAAGCATGTCTAAATTGTTCTACTGTGCCACCACAGATAGAAGGCTATTCCACTTATCGGCTATCCTTTCAGTGACGTATTCCTGCAAACTTACCACCCCCCCAGTTTCTAAGTGTGTTCTTGTGTTCAAATACTTTTCTTGCATTGAAAAATGCCACCCTATTGTACCTGGTTAAACCCCTTGTATTATTTGGTCAGATTGTTTCTGTGCTTAAAGCAATACATATTGAGTGCCTCTAGTCTGTCTTTGTTTTGTGATGCATGCCATGCACCAGGTTAGTTGCTCTTCTTTGCACAGTCTTAGATGTATTTATGGCTCTCTGGGGATATGTCCTCTAGGACTAAACACAGTATTCTAGGTGAGGCTGCACCAATGACCTATAAAGTGTAATTACTGCTTCTAACTTTCTGCTACCAATTTCTCTCCTTATGCAACTCAGCATCTGACTTGCCTTTCTCATCACTTGACTGAAATAGACTGTTAAATCCCAGTAGTTTTTAATGAAGAGATTTTAGGTTTTTGAGTCCCAAGTGCATGATTTAGCATTTTTTGGCATTAAACTGTAGATACGTTGCAAGTGCTTGTGGACGAGGTACCATTTGCAAAACAGCTTGTACATGATTTCCTGGACAAGAGTGGTGAGGGAAACCTTGAGAAGTCTGTCCCATATCTGAGCCCATGCATCTGCCGTTGGAGATTCATCCAGGTCCCTGTCCCAGGCCAATTCATTTTTAAAATCCCCGCCGATTCCAAATTGTCGAAGTGTAGCAAACATGAAGGAGCAGCTGATGCGCATGAATGCCTTGGCTGCGTTGTGGGACAGTAGAAGCATTGGCGTCCAGTGGGAGGGAATTATTTCCCAACGTGTTGTCCGGTGCTTGTCTAACAG
Source organism: Limnodynastes dumerilii (assembly GCA_011038615.1). Classification (NCBI taxonomy): domain Eukaryota; kingdom Metazoa; phylum Chordata; class Amphibia; order Anura; family Limnodynastidae; genus Limnodynastes; species Limnodynastes dumerilii. Next base: position 1,474,434 of record WWET01000009.1, read on the forward strand.
TGATGAAACCCACTTAACCGCAAGATCTTTGCATGCTGCCATACTTCAACATTACGTAAGGCGATTGATCGAAACGGGCACAATTGGAGTGTTCCTTCCCTTATTTCCGCGATCACTATGGTTTTTGACCTCTAAAATCTTGTGGGGTGTCGGTGTGATTGCAAATGTCCCTTAATAGAAGGCGAGAAGCTGTCTAGGCCTGTGGCTTTCCAAGATTTCAGGCCTTTAATTGTTCGTGGACCTCTTCTGTCACAGCCATGCACAGCGTAGTGGAAACCAGGTTACTGGTGAATAGGAAATCCTGGATCTCCGGTGAGTTGAGGGGTGGATTGGTTTGTTGCAACATGTTGTATAGCTTCTAGTAAAAGCTGAGGAATTCGACTATGATGCTATTGCATGAGTGGCCAAGCTCAGGCCTCATGAGTTACCAACAGTCCATGTCTTTCTAGGTCTCCTTGTTGGAGCACATGTGTGTTCATTACTGACGGATACATTCTCAAAGACCTACAGGTGGTAGTGATTATCTCAGCTCTGACTATCTGAGGAGACCTGGAAAACACGGACCGTTTGTAGCTCATGAGGCCCGAGCTTGGCCACCCCTGTGCTATTGTGATCTCTACCGATACTACCTGAGCGCGTCTTTGTGAGAGGTCATTACTCTTTGCCCGTTTAGAATGAAGTCTAGAGGTCAGCAGCCTATCAGCCTTATCCCCTTTTTCATAGGTTTGCTGAAACCACTTAAGATTGAGTTTTCAGCCTATTGGGAGGAAGCATATTTAATTCCTCTCGTTGCTAACAGCTGTTTTAAAGTCCTCCTTGGTTCCCGATCGCTTACATTTGGCAAGTTGGAGGTACCAGAGCCTTTATTCTTTGGGCTTTACTTTTTTGATTTGCGATCCTCATTAAAGTGCCCCTCATCACCGCTTTATGGGCATACCATACTAGAATCGGTTGGGGAAAAGGGGGAATTGAAGTCTGATCTGAGGGTTAAGTAAAAGCCTATCATGGAGGCGCCCAAAAAGTGCGGTCTGGTATACACAGAATATTCACGGTTACTGTGCTGTGGTTAGACAAAGCTCTTGGGAGAATGTCCATATTGGATACATATTGTGCCAGTTTTTGACGCTTAGGCATATCTTTCCGATTCTTGTGTAAACTCCGTGGGCAATTAAGTAATAGGTGTAATCTCTACCCATGTGGTTAGCTAAGGGCCATCAGAGAAGGTGATGAGAAAGGAGATTATGTCTGAGGGTTTGGGCCTGTGAGGGGGGTGGTGACCTCTCCAGGTGGCAAAGAAAGACTGCATTAAAATCTACTGCTAGCAGTACTCTATTGAGCCTCCATTTTTATATTGCAACAAGTAGAATGGAGATTTACTGAAGTAGGGCGAAGAGTAGGTTACTGTAATTTGTAGATGTGTACCTCATTGCTGTATTAGTTCCTTTATTTATATTTTTCTTTTTGGGCTTTTCTGTTTTCCTACCCATAAGAAATCTCTGGTTTCCACCCTGTTTTTCCTGCACCCTGAAAGCCATTAAAATCGCACTATTTATCAGCATGCGTCTTGTCCTGTTTTTCTGGTTCTCTGTGGAAGCTTAGCATCTGCCTTTTTACTTCCTGTTGTATGTTGCAAGACCTGCCTGCAGTACCTAGATTACAGGGGTGGCACAAGAGATTACAAGATACATGTGCAGTCCATATGCATCCTGGCAGACCACAACATTGTTTTGTCAATTTAGGCCAGGATTTTTGGAGTCACGGTCAGTAAACGCTATCCTTGTTACTTGTTGTGGTGGTCTGCTTTTGTCTCCTAAACACAATATCACTTGTTCTTAAGAAGGTTTGTGAAACTCTTATGGGACAGACTATGGGTTTATGCCTTCCAGGAAGTTTAAATCTCCTATACAGCAATCCTAAACATCCACCCAGTCTGCAGACCTTAAACAGTCTGAACATCTACCATTTTATGGACTTGCTGTAATAGAATGTTGTCTGTTTCTGCATATTATAGCTTTTTACAGTAAACTGAAGCCAGTCGTGGTTCCCAAAGCTTCAACATATTAAAAGACCGTAAAGAGAGGCATCAAGTGAGCTTGCATTGTGGGTGCGGGGTTTTAGGCCTGTATTCACACCCCCGGATATTATGCACATACGTCCGTAAATTACCAATAATAGCTACTACGCAGGCGTAGTGACTATTTTACGTAATCTACGTATCGTTTCGATATCGATCGCGTGTATACAGTCCTTAAGACTGCATATACGCAATCTGCGTAATAAAACGATATGTAGATTACGTACAATACTTACTGCGCATGCGTAGTAGCTATTATTGGTAATTTACGGACGTATGTGCAATACGCCCGGGGGTGTCAATCCGGCCATTATTTATTA
>WWET01000009.1:1496430-1508224 GCA_011038615.1 Limnodynastes dumerilii
TATTATTAATTATTGGAGTGCTTTCTTATGAATGAATGTGTGTGTGTGTGTGTGTGTGTGTATATATATATATATATATATATATAAACATGTATATGTATAACATATACGTCCGGTGTTTAGCGATTTTTACTACTGCGCATGTGTAGTCATTTTTTAACTGAATCTACGTAACATTTTCTTACGTAGATTATGTAAAAGCGGTGTTTCAGACCACATTTACGTAATCTACGTAAGAAAAGATACATAGATTACGTTAAAAAATTACTACGCATGCGCAGTAGTAAAAATTGCTAAACACCGGACGTATATGTTATACATCCGGTACTCTGAATACGGGTATTCTTTGTCTTAGGCCGCAACTGAGTATCCTCCATATGTCCCTAAAACAAATGTTTTTATAATCTAGGAAGCAAGGTTAATAATGCAGAAGCCATACGTTTCACCAAGCAATGTTTATATATGGGCTATATATTTCTATGCAGCGGTTGGGCTATGGGGACAGGCCGTGGCGATTGGTGAAGGTTAGGGCTAGGCTGCGCGACATGGAGATTAGGGGAAAATGCTACCTGTCACCGTGGGAGCAATCGAATCCAAACTGTCTTAATTTAAGGAAAATAAATTGAAAATATAAATTGGTAAGACTGCACTGACGAGGTGATACAATAGATAAATATAGGGAGAGGTGCTACCCTGTTTTTTAAACACTTACACAAGAAAATACAAAAAAAGAAAAAAACTTAGTGCACACTCTCCAAGAGTCCACACAGCTACTGTCCAATTAATATACCAAGGCAGAAAGTATATTGCTTAAAATATTGAACATTTTATTAGTACACAATTTTTAAAAGGCGAAATATTGAAGAAGTATATAGATAATCTTATTGAAAGGTAACAATACAAAGGGCTACTTAACTATTGTCCCCAAAAAAATAGATATAGCTTGAATAGGCTTAAAAGACGTCCCCTGTACTAATGCAGAGAAATCTTACCCTGAGAGAGGACTAACAGTCTCACGACTGTGCTTCATCCTTCCGGACATGTATCTGTCCCTCCCTATTCTGATTTAGAAAGACGTCGGAATGAAAGTAGCCACTGGAAAAAGGTGAGTCCCACGGTGCACCGGAGGCTCACACACACCCCAACGCGCGTTTCGCCGAGGCTTTATCAAGAGGATTGCCACTGGCTTGGTATATTAATTGGACAGTAGCTGTGTGGACTCTTGGAGAGTGTGCACTAAGTTTTTTTCTTTTTTTGTATTTTCTTAGGAAAATAAATTGTACATAAGGAACATATGTCATTTGTTCCCTTCCTGTGAGGTTCCTTATTTTCCCTCTTCTCTCGCAAGAGTGTGGGTAGTTTTCAATGATTACGGATATTGGTTTTGGGATATGCTCAAATGCAATTATGATGGGTGACATAAATAACTTATTTTTACTAGACATCTGTATAGAGTATATGAAGTTGCAATATGGAGTATTATGGAGAGCAGAGGCCATTATCTGACGTTCACTGGTATAAATGACTGAGTTCTGTCATCATACATGTTTAACACTTTCAATGCCTTCACGCCTCCTGACCCAGTATTAACAAGAGTGTTCTATTATGTCTCTTATCCTTATTTCAAGGGAGGGGAAGCAGGTGTTTGAGCCTTATTATGTATGCAGGGAGCCTTTGATATACTATATAATAACTAAATCTTTCCCATGTGGATTAGAACATTAATATGTTAGATGATCGCATGGAGTGCTATATGTTTTTACATTACATATATATGCAAGTTCGCAGTAATACTGGGGCGCACTCAGCGATGCTTATTTAGGGGCACATGTGTCTTGTTATCCCTGTCACCATGAATATAATGATTTGTGCATGGGTTCACAGGTGGTTGATTCTGATGACTCCGGATGGAGTGGTTGGTCTCTAATTTGTTCCAGCATTGTATTGATCTTTTAACCCCAATGATTTTTCTTTGTTAACCCCCTTTTTTTCGTTAATCGGGAAGAGTTTTTTTCTTCCTTTGGACCAATTTCTGCTGATAGATGTGGATATGTTAATCGTTGGCCGAATTTACCCAAAGGGACTATGTAGTAATATTAGACTGCGAGGCTCAACGTGTCACTGAATTTGCTTTTATAGCTTTGATGAAGCATATGTCTCTGTTTTGATCTGCCTTCATTGACTATCACCGGCAGCAACATCAGACTGCAGTTTTAAATGTGTCATTTGAATCCGCTTCTATAGTTTTGACTAAGAATATGTCTCTATTTTTGATGATTACATGCTCCGCTGTGTGGTTATTATGTTTTTAACTGTTATATTTTTCTTCTCATGCAGAGTCCGAGGTGCTCTTAACCTATGGTCAAATTTCCAAATTCTGATTGGATAACACTTACCTTATAATGATGCACCTGAGACCATAGCTCCACCCTTGACAAAGCCTCGTTCTGAGCGAAACGCGCATCGGGTGTCCTGTCTAGCAGCGTTCATCATCTGTCTATCTGCGTGCACCTTCAACTTCATCTTGCAATCTTCAGCTGCCAGCCCCTTGTCTTTTCCAGCCGGGGGACGCCGCATGTTCTTAACAGCCAGAGTAGGGTAAGATACGGGCACTGGAAAGTGCGAAGCGTGTCCTTGCGGCCACAAAACCCACTATAGGGATTTCTTCCCTTAGGAGCTAGCTTGCGGTGGTCCCCAGGTGGTATGTGTTTTGTCTTTACATGTTCGCCCATTCATTCTCTATATTTTAACCATGTTTAATTAAAGTTTAAAAAATGTTTTAAGTACTTTTTGTCTCTATAATTATATTTGAGTGCATCTATAAGAGGTCCTATGTGGGAGTATTTATCTCAGGTTATACCCCCTTTTCTGTTTTTATACGCAACACATGTACGCATCACATAACAGATGCGGCTGGCGCCTGTGAGAGTCGCGGTCCACTGCACAGGGTGAATTTAGTTATCTAGGGGCGAGCCCCGTGTTATTGCACGGCTCGCCCGCCCCTAGAAACGGCCCTGACTTCCATCTCCTTTCTACAAGGCATCATACATAAGCTGAGTTTCATTTGGACTGATAAAATCCAGGCACGCTTACAGAGCATCACTTGAGAAAGGGCTTCCCATCCGAAACGCGTTGTGACACTGTGGTCTCCTCTAACAGCTCCCTGTTCCGTTGTGTCTCCTGCTGGGTCTGTGAATTCCATCAGCGCTGCCCAGGCTTCTTCTGCGCTTCATCCCAGTTGGCCTGTTTACACCTTTATCAGGAAAGTGCTTTATTTGTTTATTAACCTGGGATTTGATTCACGACTAAGAACAGAATCTCTATGCGTATTTTTAAGACCGGTTCAGCTGAGCATGCCCAGAACTCAAAACTACACACTGAAACCATGTAAGAATGATTCACAGATAAGAACGGCTACTTAGGATTGAGTCATGCTTGGGAACGTAATGACATCCGCATGTGTGGCTAGAGGGGCAAGACTCTTAATGCAAATGACCAGCACTCGGGCTACTAATTTACAGTATGAGCAATTCTTGATACTTTATGTAGCTATATTGAGTTTGATATTTATGGTCTAACAGCTTTGAAAGCTGAATGGTTCTTTCTTAATTCTTCAATAAGTATTTGTGAGTTTAATCATTTTTGACATTTTTGCATATTGCATAATTTTTTTTACAAATTTTTTGTTTACTTTTGTTAATTATAAAACAAAGAAAGCCTAAAAAAAATCTGCTTTTTAATTCAATCAATTAATGTGTTTCTTTGCTTATCCATGAATCATGAGGATATCAAAGATCCTAAATGTCTCTTTAGAATTTGCTAATCATTCTTACGGATATGTTCTGTGCATATATTTAGGAACGTTCCCAAATTCTTTCTTAAGTGTGAATCCGGTCCCTGATTATGTGACTATAGTTTTAATAATGTTGAAGTAAAGCCTATATATTTTATTGATTCCTGCTTCTTTTTCTTTTCTTCTTATTGGAGGTTTGCAGGGCTGTGATATAATATCCTTTGGCATCCAACTTGAAAACCATTATTCATTATTAGTTTTATATTGTGTGTGTGTGTGTGTGTGATATATATATTTGTTACACATATATTTATACTTATGGTTTCCCATTATTGTGTTTTTAAAATAAGAGTAATTTTAGTGTTTGGGAGTTTTTGCAATTTATTATCTTTTACAAGATGTAAAAATCTACTCTAGTCAGCTGAATGTTCACCTAGATAAAGCAATGATCATCTAATAGGCTGATTGTAACTGTATTTGAATGCAGTTACTTTTGTAGGAACACACCGATAGGGCAATCAGATTTAAACAAAGCAAAAACAACATATTTATTATGTCTCCGAGCAGGTCATTACAGGAGTGCAGGTAGTTTCTGGCCTCTCTTACAATACAATGAGTAGTGGGCTTGCTCTGAGATATTTCCTCAATTGTTCATTTGTGGGTGAGGTCTGTCAAAGCCACAATGCTGGGTTCAGATGAGCCTGAACTGTGATGGAGAGGAAGAACCCCCCCTTCACAAAAATTACAAGCCACCAAACCTCCCCCACCCCCACTTCTAATGGTCCTAGTCAGTGTGAGCTAATATTCACCAGAGCTTCTAATATATCCATTCTAGTGTATCAATAATATTTCCAATAGGGCTCCATGTATGCTATTATGTTGTGTAATCTCTCCTAATAATAAATTATTAACTTTATATTATATATATAGTTTATTGTTCATATTGATTATTGAATTGATCAGCGACTTTGTTATTGGTTTATTGTATTGTTTCCACTAAAAACTTACTTCTTCTGTGTGTATGTGATGGATTTTTTTTTAAATTGGTTAAAATATATTATAATAAATACTAAGGAATTGGTTTAAGGGGTATAAACAATAAAGACAAGAATGCAAAATATCAATACAATATTTAATATCTTCTTTAGGTCAATGTCTGATTACATTCACCTCTAAGTGCTTTGAACCAGTGCTGAACAACTCAGCCTAGAGGAATGGAATTTTTAATGAACTGGTGTCCATGGGTAACTATAATGCCCCATACACACTGTCTAATGGTGCAAAAATAGACAAACAACTATCAATACAATACAATATTGTGTCTTATCTCTACATGGTGGAGCTGTACTGCTTGGTAGGACTTAAGAAAGAACTTGAAAATAAGAGAGGAAAATGACTCCTGGTCTAAACCTTGTTGATTGCAGGGGAGTCATATTTCATCTGTTGCAAACAGTATTAGAGTTGGTGGAGCTGTACTGCTTGGTGGGAAGAGACAAATTGGGTAGCTATTCAGTAATAGGTATTAACCTTTAATAAATCATAAACAACCAATCTCTATTTCAAAAAAAGTAATCTAAAGCTAAGGATAATGGGCTGGATCAGGACTTAAGAAAGAACTTGAAAATAAGAGAGGAAAATGACTCCTGGTCTAAACCTTGTTGATTGCAGGGGAGTCATATTTCATCTGTTGCAAACAGTATTAGAGTTGAGAGGTGATGTTTCCTATCCCAAGTATAAATAACGGTGTGATTAGTAAAGCTGATCAGTATCTGTGTGGAGTAAGCAATTCACAGATATATCCCTGCATGCAAAGAATACAATTAACTTGACTCCCCCCAAAAACAACATGGTTTTGCCCAGGAGTGACTTTAAGTTCTTGCCCAGGAGTAACTTTAAGTTCTTATTTTAGGAAGATTCTTAAGTGTGAATCAGGTCCTTAATTTCAAGCTCCTTCTTAAGTCTAGATCCAGCCCATTGTGTGTATTTTGATGGTAATCCAGAATAAAAATATATAAGCTGCCAGCGTGCTATACATTTAAATGGATTATTTAATTCTAGTATTTGCAGAATTTAAAAACACATTTAAATGCTTTGTGAATAATGTAGATTACATGTATACAGTATTCCGCTGTTATGCTGGCATTTAAAAATAAACACAAAAATTAAAATAAGAATTAAAAAAACCTTTTATGGAGATGATTCACTCACGAAGAGCTCCTAGATATCCCTGGCAATGATGCCATAGTAAAGTAAAAGGATACCAGGGCCCCCTAGTTCGATGGCTTTGGCTTTCGAGGGCACATGCGTTTTCAGCAGGTCCAATATATTTACCTAAAAGAGGACAAAACCATTTCCCCCTCAACTAAAAGTTCAGATGAAATTCCCTAATATTAACTTTAAGGAACTCTGCATCAGTAATCCTGTAGTCTATGTACAGGTCACACCAAAAGGAAGCAGAAATTTGTATTATTCATATGTTAATGAACTACCGTAAGTGTCAACTAGGCAAAAATGGGGGAAGATAAAGAAAAGGCTGACCTTTAAAACATGTTGTCTGTCTTGACACAGTAGGAATAAATACCAGGAAATAGATTGTATAGCAAACCCCTATGCATGACATTAAAAGTTACTTGTGTAACACAGGAAGAGGTACAGATATACCTCAATAAGATTAAGACAGATAAACTAACTGGTCCAGACAGCTTAAACTCTTGTGGGTTGTTGGATCTAAATTAAGAATTTGATAGATCAGTAATTCTAAAACATAGTAGAACCAGGAAATTCTGCCTTTCCCAGGGCTATCTGCCATGTTATGTGACTACTTTTTGCCATTTAAAAGACAACATGAGAAATACAAAATGTTCTATATCAGTATAGGGTTGCCGACTCTCCCGAAACGTTCGGGAGACTCCCGAAATTCGGGCAGGTATTCCGGGAGAGCCTGCAAATCTCCCACAAGTGACTTGAGAACCATGGTTTCATAGAAACCACGGCCATTAGTCCTAACCCCCTACCTGGCAACACTAGTATACTAGTATGAGAAATAATAAATACCCAGCGCTAAAGTAAATATATATCATAGCAATACAATGTGAAAATGTGGCTATATAACTGTGATACGCTTATATGTATAAGGTGCACAGAGGAAACACAGACCACAAACAATATAGCAAAATATGGGTTTATGGAGACGCAAAAACAATACATACAGTACGGGACGGATACAGTATGGGGATCACAGTGTGATACAATATGGAACAATTGGCCTTCAAAAGGCAAAGCAGCAGTTCAGTTCCCTTATCTTGCAATGGAAGATACAGTTAGCTTTATGCCAAAGTTCATGTATTCATGCAGTGATTAGCAGAGGATATGGTTAGCTTTATGCCAAAGTTCATGTATTCATGCAGTGATTAGCAGAGGATATGCTGTTATGAACTACAGATAGCTCCATTATGCTCACAAATGGGCTGGTGTAAAAGGTACAATGGGCACAGGACAAATACCAAAATGCAGTATCCGTGCGTTTCTAAATGGCAATCCTGTGGATAGCGGTATCCTCACGTTGGGTGGGTTCGTGTTCCAACTATGGTGCTGTGACACCGTATGGTTTTTTTGGTGCTTCCAATTATCCCTAGGCAGACTTTGTGCTGAATAGGTGGGGGAAGGAGCTCCGTCTAGGCCGCCAGCTTGCGGGTGCTGGCAGAGTGGTGCGAGCGTCGCTCTCTCTCCTGTAGGCGGCGGTGATGCACGCACACGTGGGAGAGACTGGTTCTCAGCTGGCTGTTGTCGGAGAGTTCTTCAATCAACGCGTTTCGCAAGACTTAAGGTACTCTGTTGACTGATTATTATCACTGCATCATATTAGGGCAAAAGGATTGCCATCTAGAATCGCACGGATACCGCATTTTGGTACTTGTCCTGTGCCCAATGTACCTTTTACACCAGCCCATTTGTGAGCATAACGGAGCTATCTGTAGTTCATAACAGCATATCCTCTGCTAATCATTGCATGAATACATGAACTTTGGCATAAAGCTAACTGTATCTTCCACTGCAGATATAAGGGAACTGAACTGCTGCTTTGCCCCTTGAAGGCCAATTGTTCCATATTGTATCACACTGTGATCCCCATACTGTATCCGTCCCGTACTGTATGTATTGTTTTTGCGTCTCCATAAACCCTTATTTTGCTATATTGTTTGTGGTCTGTGTTTCCTCTGTGCACCTTATACATATAAGCGTATCACAGTTATATAGCCACATTTTCACATTGTATTGCTATTTTATATATTTACTATACACCATACCTTAGCGCTGGGCATTTATTATTTCTCATTCTATTTTGAGTTCTCTCCACTTTTGAACTCATTTTGAGGAGTTAGGGTACCTCCTCTATACCTTCAGCAGCAAAAGCAGGTATTTACTACTACGACCTCTGGTCAACCCTGATAGTGCAGTCAGAGTTAACCTTATTCCACTAATATCCTAGTGTTGCTAGGGACATGGAGGGACTTGATGACGCAATTTACGCCATCAAGCTCCGCCACCATCCCCATTAAAGCTAAAAATTATTAATTAATTGTCCAGGGGTGGGGCTTAATGACATGATTTGCATAAATCACATCATTAAGTCCCGCCCCCTCCATGCATATATGCTTTCCTCTGGGATTTCCCGGAGTGAAGCTGCTAAAAGCCAGCAATCCTGAAATAAAACTGATTTATTTAATTACTAACAGTAACAAGAAAACACAGGCTGCGCTTCTAATCAAATATATAATATGTGTGCAAGTGTGTATATAAATGGAAGAGGTGCAGCCAAGGACCAAAGTGACCACTGTGTAACTACAAAAAGGAGGTTTAGTTCACAATATAGCTAAATCTCGGATCTCCACTGAAGCTGCGCTGGCAAAAGTGGGGGTTTTCATCCTGTCCTTTTTTTAGTATGGGGGTGGTGGTAGTGAGGGTTGGTTAAGACTTTATTGCTAAATAAATAAAATAATAATAAATAATCTGGTTGCCATTCTCCTTTTTCCTCTAGAAAGGAACAATTATTTTTAGTAGTCATCAAACAACATTAAGTGCTAGGTGTACTAATCTTCTCAAAAGCAAATATAAAGATGTTATCTATAGCAACCAATCAGAATCTAGCTGACATGATCTAGTATGTAATAGGAGTGTGAGAACTAGAATCTGGTTGGTTGCTATGGGCAACATCTCCATTTTTCCTTTTGAGAAGTTTAGTAAATCTAGCCCTAAGTGTTAACATTGTTCTCAAACGTTAAATTGTTGCTTAACTGAATAAACAAATGAGCCCTTAACGTATTGTCGAATGCTGTAACATTCATCTCTTCTCACATGCATGTTCATCTAAATGACTCGCCATATATTAGACTGTAGATCTCAGTCCAATCACTTCAGATGTTTCAGTCAATCTGTGTGCTAAATCTCATCAAGCTATTACGGAAGTAGAAGGGGGTTTTAGACTTGTTCTCAGTATCTGTTTTGTACCATTATATAGAGCGGAGAGAAACTGCTTTAAGCCACCAGCACCCTAAAGTCTCTGTGCTCCAGACAGCGACAGGGATGAAAATAGAGAGGAAAACTGCCCTATAGGCTCAGACAAGATTTCGGAAACTCTTAACGTTCAGGAAGTGGATTTGTGGTTTTTGGTGGCTGAACACAGCTTTCAAAAAATAAAGCATCTCTTAAAAATAAGATTCTAACTTCTACCTATAACTGTTCACAGCCAGCATGCTCTAAAGTAGGGCAGCGTCTGTGATTTTCTTCACCATATGCTAGGTAAGATCAAAAGATTTTATATACCCTATATTCCTATCTGTTAACCTTCACCCTTTTCCCCTTTAATGTCATTCTCTATCAGATGTAACCACACTTAAATATTTACAGTGATGCTATTAATATTTCGTGCTCTGTAGTGCTAATAATACTTCATTATCATGTCTGATCTGCACTCTTATGCATAGTTGCCAAACATTTTAAATAAACGACGTGAATACTTTGCTGGTGGTCAGGTGCATCTGAAATAGCTTACAAGTGGTGTTTATAGCACTTAAATATTATGTGATATTTGAATACTTCTCTTTATTAAATATTAAAGAAATTGACCATAATATTTTTAATAACTGTAATAAAACCTATTTCATCTGTCTCCATTAACATGGACCCTTGCATTTCAGAAAAGTACCTTCTACTGCAATTGAGAGGTGAAGCTTCTTAGCTGAACTATATTTTATAAATTAAACATAAAGCTATGGAGTATGTGAGTTCAATGTTCAAAAGTTAAATATTTTCCTCACATGCAAAATATTTAAAATTAATTAGCACCCCTTACTTTGTAAAATGGTCCTATATAACAGAGGCCTTGATTGGATGGATAAACTCACAGGATTCTGTGAACTCCAATAAAATTATTGTTATGCAATACTACTAGGACCTATAGAAAGGCCTCCAAACAGTTCTATTAGATGGATGCAATCGGTTGTAAACTATAAAATACAGAAGATAATAAGAGTACATTGGGACAAATGGCTTCAATATGCATAAAAAAAGCAAAAAAAAACAACCCAAGCAGCTGATTCAGAGCACCTATTATTTAGGGGTAAGCACAGGTTTTGTTAGCACTGCGCATGTATGGAACGGGAGCGAGCAGAAGAGGTGGACGCAATGTGGCTCATCCGTCTGTGTCCACTTCTGTGTGCTCTGCCCTAGTGGAACGGGGGTGCTCCCCTATATAGAAATCAGTCAGTGGGCGGTTTAGCTTTATGAGCACAGTGGCAGCCTGGATTTCCTGCGCTTCCTCCATACAATCCTGCACCGCCTCAGGGCTGGTTAGTTATAACAAAGCGCTGCACACCTAACAACTATTAAATCTGTGTAACTTAAGAATAAAACACATATTGCATACACTACACTATGCTGACTATTTTTTATATTTTAGACTAAATAGCAGCGTATTGCCACACATTTGCCTAGGTATTTGTTTAAATAGGTTTGAAAAATTTTAAGGATTTTTTTTTTAAAGTACTAATTTTATTGTTATTTACTGTTGCTTAATTATAATAAAAACTTGTAATGCATCCAATTAAAAAAATATACGTTTAAAAAATCAGCTACGTGGACGTGTTTTGTACACTTCAGATTTGAAAAATAGTTACATTTCTGGTGATAATTATTATAACAGTTTTTAAAATGAAATGCTGGGTTTAAATGTGATTTACTAAGATGGGAGGAAACACTGATTGGTCTAAGATTTGATTGTAGAAAAGAACTCCGGTTGTCAGATGATTTCATTAATCATGAATATGATCTCTCATAAATCTGATTTCATCTTTAACTATATATACTTAGCCTGCTTAACAAAAGCGATGCTGTCTTACAAACACCCATCAGCCACATGCTGATGCCTAATAAATAAATGATTGAACCCTGTCGACCTGCAGCTTCAGAGACAATGGCTTTGGTATTTTGAGATGTGGTTAAGGGGGCAGTGAAGTCTATGAAATGTCAGAACAGCTCTCAGGTCTTCCATATGTTGCTGCAGCTTATGTCTTAGATCTGAAGGGAGCCAGGTGAAATGGGACAGGTATTTCTCACATTAACAACCTCAATTATCTCAATATTTGACCTTCATGCTACAACTCTGAAGAAAGATTTCCAGCTGGGTATAAACAGCGTTGAGATTAAGTCAAACAGTGAACACATTTTCAGGGCTCTTAGTTAATCAGGTACGAAGAGTTCAACATAAGGCAGACATGGGGGAGGATCACATAGATTTATAAATATATCAAATCATAACCAGCTCCCACACAGTCCTTTAAAGTAGTAAGGGAAAGTATAGGGTTGATTCCCAGTTGCGAGCATTTTGGGGGTTTTTTTTGCCGTAATTTGACACGTAAAATAGGTGTAAACAAATGAGCTACTCATTCATACGCGATCTACGCACCTTCGGGCTGATTCAGAGATGCACTTACACCTTTTTTT
>WWET01000009.1:1516260-1551511 GCA_011038615.1 Limnodynastes dumerilii
AAATGAAACTGTATTACAATATAGATATATTTCAAAAGGGCTGATTTAGAGTTTGAGTACACACAAAAAACAGGTGGAAATGAATGTACACCTGGGCAAAACCCTGTCAGAGTGCATGGGGAAGATAAATAAAATATAATTATATTTATTTACATTTACATTTTCATTTTCCTTAATTAACTTTAGATTTAAAATAAAGCTTTGCAGTATTTGAGTTCTATGTGCAAATACAAAATATTTTCACTGCATGCAAACAATTGAAATGAATTTGCACCATGGTGCAACATGGTTTTACTTTAAAACTATTAATCAGCTATTGATCAGCTCCTAAGTGTGAGCATGAAATTGTGTAAAGGAAATTATTTACACTCTTGGAGGTTGATCCTGAGGGTAAAACAGGTGCAAGTGTAGATCTGAGAAAAACTCTATTGAATTCCAGAGAAAAGACAAAATTAAACTATGAAAACAGAATTAGAGTTGAGAAGTGGAATTTCATAGCTCAACTTAAATATGAAACTGTGCAGTATGTAAGCTCTAAATGTTTCCCTGCATGCAAAAGGATTAGAATACATTTGCCCCTCAAATTGCAGCATGGTTTTCTCAGATCTAAACTTGTGCCTGTTTTGCTCTTACTCGAAAACTTTTCATTAGCCCCTCAGTATCTATATACTATATACAAAAAAAAATATTTACTCTGCATGCAAAAAAAAAAAACTAAATTCATCAAATAATCATCTTATTTGACTAATCTGTTTGTTACCCAGTATTGTTTTGTAATAAATGTTTAAAATTGTAATACATTACACAATGGTGATATATAAAACCTGGTAATATATAAATAATATTAATAAAACAATAATAATAATCATCATCATCATCATAATTGATATTGTAATTTTCATCCTTCACGATGAAACAAATCTGTCCAGGTGCAGGATTCTCATTGTGTGTGTGTGTGTGTGTGAAGTGATGGGGGTTTCCTGACTTTGGACCAGATGAATAGCTGAATTATTTAAATATGATATCTGAAAGCCTGTATTAAACTTAGGATTCTATTGGATTTATTTAACACTCAAAAGCTGTTAGTAAAATTTAGGTTTAGCCAAAACCAGATTGATAAAATAGATTTTGTGATTTATCAATATGTTAAACATTTTCATTAGAATTTGGGTTTGGTTTTAAAATCATGACAAAGAATACAATATGGATTTCATGCATCCTTTGTATTAAGTATAATGTGTATAGGCATTATTATTTAAATGTCAGTTTTATATTACCTGGGACCAGAGCTCGAAGTGAGGGTGTATATGGGGGTATACCATACCATCACCTCTCCCACTGGTTTAATTGAAAAGCTATAAATATCCATTCACTTCTATTATTTCTATATTTTCATACCGCTACTTCTAAATGTCCATACCGCTACTTCTAAATGTCCATACCACCACTTCTAACTGTCCATACCACCACTTTTAAATGTCCATACCGGCACTTCTAACTGTCCATACCACCACACCTATATGTCCATACCACCACTTCTAACTATCCATACCGCCACTTCTAACTGTCCATACCATCACTCCTATATGTCCATACTATCACTTCTATATGTCCATACTATCACTCCTATATGTCCATACCGCCACTTCTAACTGTCCATACCATCACTCCTATATGTCCATACCACCACTTCTAACTATCCATACCGCCACTTCTAACTGTCCATACCGCCACTTCTGACTGTCCATACCGCCACTTCTGACTGTCCATACCGCCACCTCTAAATTTCCACTTTGACCACTGCCTGGGACTATATATATATAGGGAGTATGAGTAGTATCTTGCAAATATATGTACTTTTGGCATATCCTTTGTTTTTTTTCTCTTATACCTTTATTCTATTTACAGCCTCAGAAAAGTCAGCGTGTCCATCCTTGGATGATTCTCCATCCTTTCCAGTGTCCTTCCAGCCATATATGTGGAGTAACCTGGCGGGATCCGAGCTTCGTCAGCTGGTGCAGAACTACAGGTCATCAGGACTGGAGAGAGGTTCCTCTATCAGCCTGTATGGAGAAAGGGACCCTGCTGCTCATCCTCCCCCCCTCTACAACGCTGAGAGGGGTGTGCATGGGATCTATGGGGACTATGGTCAGGGGATGCCTCGCTATGGGGATTCTCGCTCTGACACTGCTTTGTATGGAGACAAGACACAAGGCATTAAAGTGGAGTCTGACTTACTGTGCACACGACTATTGCTCAACACTGATTCCTACAAATGTCTGAAGTGTAGCAAGGTAAATATCATGCTTTGTATATATCTTTATAAGTGCAGTATCCTGCCACTAAGGGGATTCATGATCAGTCATGGTCTCCAGCTTGTATTACTGCACCCAGGCTTCATTTGGCTGGACGCTGAGTATCCACTCTTTACTCACAGGTCTTCTCCACACCTCATGGACTGGAGGTTCACGTACGCCGCTCTCACAGTGGAACAAGACCCTTTGCCTGTGAAATGTGTGGGAAGACGTTTGGCCATGCTGTCAGTTTGGAGCAACATAAGGCGGTCCACTCTCAGGTATGAAGAAAGAGATTCAGGCATGGAAGAATAGGAATAACATTGAGTTTTGTGATTTATGGCTTAAGAGGTCTGCATGTACTTATTTATCTACTAACACGTTTTTATATATAACCATTGACCACCATTATAACATGAGTGGATAGTAACAAACAATATAATGAGAAAACACATATATATAGGTGTACTTAACACATCTGTGCTTGTGTTCTTTCCCATTTTGAGTGCTTTACAGGCTTGACAGTTTGATCACATTGATGTCATATCTTATCCTGGTGATGTCACACACATTCTTTCAGTCAAGCCTATAAAATGGTTACATTAGGAGGTCTTTGTGATAACATTGGACCTGATCCAGACCTCTGTGCTGACCTCATGGAAGAGCGAGTGAACTCCCATGTCACTCCCTTCTCTTGTGTAGACTTAAGCTCAATTACGCTGCCATAAGTTTACCTTAAACAATACTCATGGAAGTCTTTAAGCCAACCCACTCTGTATAATCTAAATGTTTCCCCCTGCACATCTATCTATCCATCTGTCCATCTGTCCATCCGTCCATCCGTCCATCCGTCCATCCGTCTATCCGTCTATCCGTCTATCCGTCTATCTCATACAGTATCTATATCTATCTATCTATCTATCTCATATCTATCTATCTATCTATCTATCTATTCACTGCTGCACGCAGCCACCACAGAATGTCATAGGGAGGAGAACAACGAAGAACCTGGCACTCCAGCCCCAGCCCTGTCTGAACTTAGGGCAATTGTCTCATGGTTACAGAAGGGGCTTCCATTCATTCTTATTCTACTGGCTAAAGTTTGCTTTCAGCATACGCTTGGTAAGTTGTCCAACTGCTTTTCTAAACACTATCTCTCCATAATTTACTTTAGTCTTGGATAAAGTCTAAAAGAATGTGGTGATAATCTTATTCATTTAATGCAATTTACTCTATTAAAAATGTATTGCCTCCTAGGAAAATTTGTATCTAGCTAAACTGAGGCCCTGCAAGCAGCACTTAGTCTTGTGGCTCTGTAAGGCAAAACAACTTACAAATAAAGCTAGCCAATTTAAAATGGCAGCCACTGGGTTTGTGACGTACTGAGTTTCATCATGTACAGCAGACATGTCAAACTCATGGGCCGCAAAAAAATATCATAGTCAATATCAAGTCTCATATGCAATTTTTCTCCATCTCCCAGTAATTCCCCATTCATATGTCTCCAATTCTCAGTAATTCCCCATTCATATGTCTCCAGCCTCCCCAGTTTTCCCCATCATGTCTCTCCTGCTCTCAGTATTCCCCATCATGTCTTTCCAGCTCCCAGTATCCCCCATCATGTGTCTCCAGCCTTCGCAGTATCCCCCATTATTTGTCTCCGGCTCCTAGTATCCCCAATCATGGGCCAGATCCAGACCCTGCATGGTTTTCGTAAATCCAGGGGTCCGTAGTTACACACCCATAGTGGCCCCTGCACTCCCCGCTGTCGGTAGTACATCTGGACACTTATATGTCCAGATTCCTACCTTAAGTTTTACTACTAGGTCTGCAGCCGGACGCGGTGTGGACGCTATTTCGCATGCATATAATGGTGAGGAGCAGAATGGCTCATATATACAGTATATATATATATATATATATATATATATATATATGAAGGAGGCTTTGCTTCAACTCAGATGTTGTAACACTAGTAGGAACGCTGAACTGAAGCATTTGCAGTTTTAAGAAATATCTTTAAGAAGACTGGAGACTTCTGCAATGCTGCATAACTTTTAGGTCTTCTGGATATTTAAAGGAACTGGTCTTAAGTTAGCATATTACAGTAGGATATTTTCCGAAAATTGTTTCATATTGGATTTAGTTTGAAACCTGATCAAGCTTCTTTTGGCAATGTTCCAATTTATCTTAAATCCAATGAAAATACATAGGTATGCTTCCACCATTTTAAAATAAATAAATAAAGTTTTCATAAAATACAAAAAGCCGGAATCGCTCGCTTCCAAATATATATTCATGATTGATAATAAGTTTTCTCTCTCCTTGTGAGATAGCTTTGATGACAGCTAGATGAATTCCATTATTATGCATATTGCAACTGACCCAAGGTCATTTCAAACATACAGATTTTATTTATATATATTACAAATGTCTTCTTGTACAAACAATGGAAGAATTCCTAAGGGGTTTTTCTAGACCATTTAAAAATAAAAAATATGCATATCTATCTATCTATCTATCTATCTATCTATCTATCTATCTATCTATCTATCTATCTATCTATCTATCTATCTTTTATAATAATGTAAATACCATAACCATATACCATACCATATATGATACACACACTTTTAGTAATCACAGAATAGTTGCACACATACTTGTAATCACAGATTTGGTCTCCTCTTTTGCAGGAAAGAAGTTTTGACTGTAAAATATGTGGTAAAAGTTTCAAGAGGTCGTCTACGCTCTCCACACACTTACTCATCCACTCAGATACACGGCCATACCCATGTCAGTACTGCGGCAAGAGGTTCCACCAGAAGTCAGACATGAAGAAACATACCTTCATACACACAGGTGAGCGTCTACCTCCCAGACCCTGAGCCCTCACAGTCTACCTTTACATGTTTGGGGTTCAAGGTGAAACTTTAAACTTAAATGCAAAGACCAAACATTCATTTCCTGGAGTCCTACTTGTGCATATGTATTTTCGAGGAAAAATACATTTATAATGGAAGCGATAGCAAATTCTACAATGTCACTCTCACACAGTTGGGGTCAGGATCTTAAGTAGTGGAAATAGACATTGCATCCACTCGATATGTTCCTATGCTGAGGCACCATGGATGGAAATTATGCATATACACAGATCAGCGACCTGCCCACACATACACAAGGTGAATGCTCTGTACATGAAGGCAGCTGTTCTGCATATGCCCTGGAAGGAGAGGGCGCAAATTGCTCCTCACTATCCAAAGTTCTGCGGGCACCCTTGTATCTTTCATTCATAAAGTTTATGTTGAAAATATTTTATTAATTTTTAATGTTTAGATTTTTTGCTGTATAAATTCCCAATTTCCCAGTGCCGTAATAACCATTTCCCAGTATTTTGATATCTGTTTCCCAGTGCCTTAATAACTATTTCCCAGTACTTTGATATCTGTTTCCCAGAGCCTTAATATCCATTTCCCAATCCCTTAATAACAGCAGCTTCTTGCAGTGCTTACATGACTCTTCTGGTAATACATTCACTCATCTAATGACGATGGAGCTGATTCAGGATTACTCATCTCCCAGATTTTTAGACGGAAGCACAGCGGAAGTTCACAAGCACAGAAAGATAGACCTAGGGGTTCCCACGCGCCTGTCTGTGCATCTGTGTGCTGTGCACTTATGGAACTGGGTGTTCCACAATATTAAAAAGGGAAAATATAATTACATGGAGGGCATACAATATCTATATTATGATTTGATAGATGACTAAAAATCTAAATAACCTTGTGGACCAAAACACGAGATTCTGTTCCTGTCCACGAGATTTCATAACAATATATTTTTATTCACATTCTCAATACATTTGTTATAATCCATCAATGAGAGACACTGCACTACTGAATGGTAAAATATATGCTTATATGCTTGAATGTATTTATATACATTTATACATGATATTAGAAGGAACTTGTCATCATCTTTTGTTTTGTTTTGAGCAGAAAATATAGATATATTTTTTTTATTATACATTAAATGCTCTCATATGATATAATGGACTTTCTGCTACAGATGTTCCCTATGGACATATTGTGAATTGTCTTTCATCAACCTGACTATTAAGGCAGCCTTGTCATTTCACAATATGAATGAAGCACAGCCCTGCTTTGGTTCATACCCTGGTCCGTCATCACAGTGCGATAGTCTGTGGCTGAACAATAGTTGTGGAGAGATTTTCCAATATTACAGCATCTGTTTATTAACTGAATCCTAGCAATCCAATCAGTTTTTTTTAGTATGTTCCAGCCAGTGTTTGCTCTCAAGGGCTTTTCTAAAGGATGATTTGTATCCTATTGTGTGTGTGTGTGGCCATGATTTAGAAGGCCACTGAAAAAGACAGGTGAAAGGAGCAGACTAATGTAATGAGCAGCCCCTGCCACCACCCTAGCTCTCAGCTGTATTATATAGCTAAATAATAGGACTCTTTAACTAGTTCACTGCTAGCACTATCTATAGCTCACTACTGTGGGAGATTATATGCTCTTGTCTGGCAGTGGAGAGGTTAAGCAGCAGATCGTATACTTTGTCGGAAACACATAGAAACATTATGTTTTGGCACTATAGGAGTTAAGTGCTTTTGTCCTGAGTAAATATTTGCCTAACAATTGTAAAGCATCTATACGGATAAATTATGATTCAGCGTGCTTCAGACACGCATCCAGCGAGTTACGCAATTCACATTTCTTATGTAAGAAGCAAAACAGCATTTTAATAATACCAATGATGGACGCCATTATCACAGATAGGATTAGATTTACTAAACCGTGGAAAAGGAACGTAGAGATGTCGCCCAGCAGAGTCTGGCTGACATTCTCTAGTATTTAATAGGCAAATGACAGCTAGAATCTAGTTGGTTCCTATGGGCAACATCACTCCACTTTATCTTTTCCGTAGCTTATTAAATCTATATAGGGAAAACTATATAGATTTAACTATAGGGAAAAGGCAGCTCACTAACAATCCACTCACCACCCACCCCCTATTTAGTAACTTGAGCGCTATCCTCCTCACTATTAAATCTAGCCCACAATGGACCGGATTCCCAACAACGCTTTATATACTTACGTGTAACTTTTTTACGCTATGTACGTAGCATTTCGTTATGTAGATTGCGTACATGCGCTCTTTAAAGACCGCATTTACGCAATCTACGTAACGAAATACTACGTAGATAGCGTTAAAAAGTTACAACGCATACGTAGTATCTCTGCATGGAAATCTAGGCATGCAAGTATATAAATGCATTGTTATGATTAGTTATTAGTGCATGTGGGCTTTAACATGGCATATGCATAGATAATAGACAAATACTTAGGTGTATCATGATGAGTTGTAGGAATATGACAACAGGTCTGGTATGAAATGTTAACTGATCAAAATGTCGACAGTTGAGTAATATGTTAGCATTTGTTTGTAACATCTGAATTCTTAATGTAATACAGGCAGCTTATGTAATAACTTTGGAAATATAATAATTTATATGTATTGCTGAAATAAAACTCAACTGTCGGCTTATTGATCTATTAACAATTTGACCTGTCAACATTTTGAATGTCGATATAGCAACCGGCAAGGATGACATAATAAAACCAAGGGTCGTATGTAATTTAAAACACTTTTGTTGTGAGGTTCAGTTGTCAAATATGCAATTGTGCCACTTTTGAGAGTATCAACTTACAGTTACCTGACCCTGGAGCGAGGGTGATCGCACACATTACAGATGCTGGCTGGCCTTGGCTAATATTTCTATAGAACTCATCACTGGAAGCAAACTGCATCTATTTTCCATGCACCTAGAATATTTACAGCTCTTAATGAGACTGATGAGTTCACAAGCAGAGTGCCAGAGCGTTTTACTACTGTGATGTTACTGGGTATAAGTGAAAAATGGCATTATAACTTTCGCGACCATTTAGAAGATATTTAGGTTCTCTGTTACACACCACATAGATGGAATGTCAGATTCATTTTTCTTTCTTTGCCAAATCTCTTTTAGGAGAAAAACCTCACAAGTGTCAAGTTTGCGGCAAAGCATTCAGTCAGAGCTCCAATCTGATCACTCACAGCCGAAAGCACACCGGCTTTAAACCATTTGGCTGTGACCTATGTGGCAAAGGCTTTCAGAGGAAGGTAGATCTGAGGAGACATCGTGAAACACAGCATGGACTCAAATGATCAAGAACTGAAAACTCCATTGTACCACACAGGAAACCTTTGTCAGCTGAGTATACTAGACGAGCATCAATATGAAAATCTGTGGTGTTGACTCACTGTGCACCGGCGAGGGTGGAACATGGAGAAATCTCAGTTTCGAGATATCTCATGAACTTATAATAACAACGACATTCATTCTGAAGAGTGAAGTCTTCCAGGGCCAAGAATGGAGACACCACTGTCTTTTATTTCATGCACGTCCTTCCAACTCTAAAGCATAAAAATATTGGTGTTGACATCAGTTTTAGAGTATGTATTAGATGAAAGAGTTTCCATGGTTTTATCAGAGTGACTTCTAAACAGATTAGCAAACAAACTGGCTTTAGAACACTGACACCATAACTAAATGAATTGCTAAAAATTCTTTTGATGTGTGTTATTGCTTTTGCACATGTTCCTGCACACAAGACTCTCATTATGGTGGTGCATGGATGTTGTAGCCAGGAAACAACTTTCCTGTCTCTTCACAGTGTGCTCAGTGTGAGCCTCCCACTGACTTACTTGTGGTCAGGTTTAGTAGAGAAGGAATCCATCAATCTTGACTCTTTTGCTGGAAGGAAATGGCAGAGGAGGTGGGGGGCAGATATATTTGTCATGTGCAATGGTGATCTATTTGCATCTGGTGATGATACCAACACAATGACATTTCCAAACTGCCTAAGTGTCCTTTAAATTATGGTAAAGAAGTTCTACACCTCCAGATTACTTAATGTATTGGTCTGCTGATAGTGCCCTGAAAATGTAACAAAATACACTACTTTATCTTTCTTCTAGGGGTTTTACCATCATTTTGTCCTTGAAAATGGCACAAATTTTCCTGCTAATTTAATTGGGTTTAGTCCTATCCATGGAGCATCTCTGTGTAATATTAAAGGGGCCTAAAAATAAACATCACTAAATTAAAGAGCTCACAAAATAATAAATGAAACACACACACTCACACAATCAGATAAGTACAGATGTAGGCCAGAAAGAGTAAACAATGTATTAATAGTAGGACGTTTCGATGCCCCAACGTTTGTATGGTTCTTTCAGAGTGCTCTTATTGCTCTTATTTTCACTCTTTCTGGTACATTGTATCCAGGGGAAATGACAACATGGAAGACATGGTATAAGGATCAATGTAGGGGAAATAGAAAGGGAGAAATGGGGTATCTAGCAGAGCGGGCGCTGTTCTATTGATGACCCCCCCATTCAGAGACCAGTTGGCTCCCTTGACCGCATTGTCTGTTATTATATTGAGAAGTAAACCGTCAGGTCTGTCCCCACACTATGATTTGTCCTTGAAAATAATTGCCTTAAAAAGAAAGGATTTCTGTGTATCTCACAGGTAAAGCTCGTTTTTGTAAGGTTGTTTGTAAATATATATTGGCATTTGGCCGATCTTGAGTGTTATTTGCTTGATGACTATTTATTTCACAAATATATGTTTTAAATAAAAAAACATTTTCTTCACTGGTGATTTTATTTGTTTAAAAACCAAACACACTAAAACGTCCGCCTGTCAGTCTATCTATAAATCTTACTAAATGGAAAGACTCACATTACTGTGCTGTCAAGCTACGTGCATAAAATGAGTCACGTCTTAATCACTTTCACTTTTTTGCTTTTAGGTTTTGCCGTTTGTATTCAAAGTTTAGCTACCAGGAATTTAGTTTGAATTTGTCACTTAAATCTGCAGCTTTGATTGGCCACCATGGTTTTTGTGCTGCTACACACACCAGGCTCTATCTAAAGGCGCATGCAAACATTTGAAAAAAAAAGGGATGGGCTGTGGGCTATCCAAAACACACAGCAGATGCTGCCCTAGGTTTTGCGCATCTGCTGAAAAATTAGAAGGGGCCCCATTAAAAAATCCCACGTTAAAAAAATAATAATAATAAAAAAATATATATATACAATATATATACACACTACCGGTCAAAAGTTTGGGGTCACCAAGACAATTTTGTGTTTTACATGAAAACTGATAAAATAGAATAAAAATAAATAGAACATATAGTCAAGACATTGTCAAGGTTAGAAATAATTATTAATTTATTTGAAATACTAATTTTGTCCTTCAAACTTTGCTTTCATCAAAGTATGCTCCTTTTGCAGCAGTTACAGCATTGCAGACCTTTGGCATTGTAACTGTTAATTTTTTGAGGTAATCTGAAGAAATTTCACCCCACGCTTCCTGAAGCACCTCCCACAAGTTAGATTGTCTTGATGGGCACTTCTTGCGTACGGTCAAGCTGCTCCCACAACAGCTCAATGGGGTTGAGATCTGGTGACTGCATTGGCCACTCCTTTACAGTCGGAATACCAGCTGCCTGCTTCTTCCCTAAATAGTTCTTGCATAATTTGGAGGTGTGCTTTGGGTCATTGTCCTGTTGGAGGATGAAATTGGCTCCAATCAAGCACTGTCCACAGGGTATAGCATGGCGTTGCAAAATGGAGTGATAGCTTACTTTATTCAAAATCCCTTTTACCTTGTACAAATCTCCCACTTTACCAGCTCCAAAGCAACCCCAGACCATCACATTACCTCAACCATGCTTGGCAGATGGCGTCAGGCACTCTTCCAGCATCTTTTCACTTGTTCTGCGTCTCACAAATGTTCTGCTGTGTGATCCAAACACCTCAATCTTCGATTCGTCTGTCCATAACACTTTTTCCAATCTTCCTCTGTCCAATGTCTGTCTTCTTTTGCCAATAATAATCTTTTCCTTTCATTGGCCAGTCTCAGATATGGCTTTTTCTTTGCCACTCTGCCTAGAAGGCCAGCATCCCGGAGTCACCTCTTCACTATAGACGTTGATACTGGCGTTTTGCGGGTACCATTTAATGAAGCTGCCAGTTGAAGACCTGTGAAGCGTCTATTTCTCAAACTAGAGACTCTAATGTACTTGTCTTCTTGCTCAGTTGTGCACCGAGGCCTCTCACTTCTCTTTCTTCTCTGGTTAGAGCCTGTTTGTGCTGTTCTCTGAAGGGAATAGTACACACCGTTGTAGGAAATGTTCAGTTTCTTGGCAATTTCTTGCCTCGAATAGCCTTCATTTCTAAGAAGAAGAATAGACTGTAAAGTTTCACATGAAAGTTCTCTTTTTCTGGCCATTTTGAGAGTATAATTGAACCCATAAATGTGATGCTCCAGATACTCAACTAGCTCAAAGGAAGGCCAGTTTTATAGCTTCTCTAACGACCCATTTTCAGCTGTGCTAACAAATTTGCACAAGGGTTTTCAAGGGTTTTCTAATCATCCATTAGTCTTCTAATGCGATTAGCAAACACAATGTACCATTAGAACACTGGAGTGATGGTTGCTGGAAAAAGGCCTCTATTCACCTATGTAGATATTCATTTAAAAAACAGATGTTTGTAGCTTGTATAGTCATTTACTACATTAACAATGTATAGAGTATATTTCTGATTAATTTTATGTTATCTTCATTGAAAAAAACTGTGCTTTTCTTTGAAATATAAGGAAATTTCTAAGTGACCCCAAAGTTATGAACAGTAGTATGTATGCATATATATATATAAATATATATATAAATACTATGTGCTAGTATCGATGTCAGTGAAACAGCTCCCTCATATCATCGATAAAAATGAATAATAAACTAGCAAGACTGTGATTTAGCAATTATTCCCCATTATAGTATTGTGCAAGATGTCATAATAAAAAGGGGAAATTAAAAACAACCCGATCAAGAAGACTTCGGCCGCTGTAAGTAGGCAGCCTTATTCAGTACATGCATATCAAATACATACATACTAGGGAGCCAAAGGGACATAAGCCTAAGTCTAATTATCCGTATGTTCCCTGCCATAACTCGCATACATAGGTAAATTGTCAGACATTCCGTTCTGTATTTAATTAGCTGGATATACAAATTTTTAGCGATTAAAGGGCCCTATACCTATTTAGATGTATCCAACCATTTTGCTCCGTTGGACGTATACTAGGGGCTAATTACACATGCCACATATATTTGACAGGTTTATATTCTTTTCCTACTGAAGAAGGCTATATGCAAAAATTGCTACATTATAATGTTACTTTCCAGCTGGAAAGAAAAACATTTGGTATCATGCAACATTGTTATCATGTATTGTAGCAATTATCAGAGTATGCTAGAAAAGACACTGTCATTCGGTCATAATCTAGTTCCATATGCATGTATCCAATAAGTTGGTTCCATATACGATAAAATAAAATCCATAGACTCGAAACATACCCCTTATCATCCAAAATTACCATGCATAAAATCAAAGGGAGGGGTTCAAAAAGGGAAGAAACCAGAGATGTGCAAAAGACAGGTAAGGACATCTAGAGAAAGGATGCAAACTAGTTATTTTCATTAAGGCCATGGGGGGCGACCGATTTCAAGGTAAAAATACACTTTGTTTCCTTCTGTAGAAGGATTTTGTTTAAGTCCCAACCCCTGCTATTCAATTTGACCTGGTCTATCAGGAAAGCTCTCAGGGTTGAAAGATTAGAGTTGTGATGTCGCAAAAAGTGACGTGCTATAGGTGTCAGGGGTCTGTCCCTTGATACATCAATTGAAGCGTTCCTTATGGACCTCAGATGTTCCATCAACCTAAGATGGAATGGTCTAATAGTTTTGCCTATATATTTTAGATCGCACCCGCAAACCAAACAGTAGATTACCCCCTTGGATTTACAATTCATAAAAAAATCAATTTTGTATTCTGTACCAGAGTGATCCTTAAAATTAAAGATTTTGTCCATGTAATGGCAGGTACTGAAAGCCCCGCAGGGATAACTGCCCTTAGTGCTGTCGTTCTTCTTTGTTTTGGATACATACAGACTGGACACCATGTGGTCTTTAAAATTTTTGCCCCATCGCCAACACATTTGTATTTTATTGTGTAGCACCCTATTCAGGACTGGGTTGGATCTCAAAACTGGTAAATGCCTGTTAAATATCTGAGTCAAGGCTCCCGACTCCCTACAATAATCCGTGATGAATCTAATGGACTCATCCTTATCCAATTTCCTAACCGGGTGTATTCATTTTTAGAGTCGCCCGATAGGCTCGAGAGAGTTTGTGGATACCCTCTGGCTAGAAGCCTTTGCTCTAATTCCTTTGCTCTTGCTTTGAATCTCGTGGTGGAGGTACAATTGCGGCGAAGACTCCTGTATTCATTCATAGGGATATGGGACTTAACACTGGCATTATGGGCGCTACTAAAATGCAATATGCTATTAGTGGCCGTCTGTTTTCAAAAAAGGTCAGTGCATAAATGCCTATGCTCATCCACATAGATCGTTACATCTAGAAAATCTATACACTCTAGACTCTTACACATGGTAAGTCTCAAGTTCATATCATTTGTGTTCAAATTCTCCAGAAAAAGATCCAATAACTCAGAGCTTCCTTGCCACAGGAGCAGGATGTCGTCGATATAGCGAAGCCAAAGAGGAATACATACTGTGTACTCCTCATTGGCCTCTGAAAAGACGACATCCTGCTCCCACCAGCCCAGGTATATATTTGCAAATGTCGGTGCACAAGCTGTGCCCATTGCGGTCCCTCTGAGCTGGAGGAAATAATTGTTGTGAAACAGGAAGTAATTCCTCTTTGATATGAACGCAAGTAAACTTAGAAGAAATTCATCATGGGCCGATGGGGCATTTGCCCTTATAAAATGTCTCACTGCTTGTATCCCCCTCTCATGCTGGATACTGGAATACAGTGATTCCACATCAAATGAAACTATCCAGGTACCAGGTGGGATATAAATATCCGCTATTCGCATTAGTAGGTCCTGGGTATCCCTAATGTAAGATGGTAATGTGCGCACATAGGTTCTAAGGTGTGCATCCACGTACTTACTAGCTTTTTCTGTAAGTGAAAGATTCCCAGACACTATCGGGCGCCCTGGAGGACATTTTACATTTTTATGTACTTTGGGGAGTAAGTAAAAACAAGCCGTTTTCGGATGTTGTATGGTCAAAAAAATCAAAGGTTTTCGCCCCCTTTGGTGGTTTTGTTTTAATGATGTGACTAATAAAGGAGGATTGTTTTAAAAGGAAATAATGCTGTCATGTATATATTGAGAGTGCACCTAGTACACCCCTGAAGGGAATAAGCCAGGATTGGTATCAAATTCCCTATTGTGTGTTTTGAGGGTTAATAGATAATTAATATTTTACTTAGGACCTTTTAGATGGTGAGCCACATCTAAACCCCTGTGCAGATTACCTCTGGATCAAGATGTGGTCCGGATTCAGACCTAATAACATTAGGTCACTTTATGCACGCAAGGTGCGTAAGTGACCTAACTTCACTGGAGGGCACGTGCGCCATGTTACTATAGTAACCCTAGCATATAAACAATTGGACGGAACTTTTTTCGTCCGTCCCCATTTCCGAGGAAATGGGCTGTGCTTCCCCTCTGCCCGCTAAAGCAGGCGGGGGGAAGCATGCTAAGTGTACAGTGTGGGAGGTGGCTCCCACTCTGCTGTGGATCAGTGGTCACACAGCAGCAGCGTAAGCTGCCATAAAGCTGCCATAAAGCCCGCATGACAGGGGGTGTGCACTCCCCTCTCTGTAGTGGACGTACAGACCCCCGCACGCACTGAAAATATGCGGGGGTTTGAATCCGGTCCCGTAGGAATAAGGCCTTACTCCATAATGATCTATCTGGTAATCCTTATGGTTTCTTCCGGTAAATGCAGCTAAACATATTACCTATAATATAACATTATTAAAAGCGTAAATTATCTTACACTTCCCCAAAGAAAGAAATACAAAATACAGAAGGAAACCCTTTGGTTTATTAACCATAGTTGTTTTCTAGGAAGGAAGTGAAAGACTTTGAGCGACACTTTCCCACTCACCTAAATGTCAGAGATCTCACAAATAAATCTGATCTGGAGACAGTGCACATGTTTAAGGGAAGCGCTGTAGTTATCATGGGAAGAAAGTCTGGTTACCCATAAAGAGTTAGTGGTTAGCTCAGGTGACGCTTCTGTATTACAGGCAGAACAACCTAGTCCGGATCCCAGCAATAACTCATTTTATGTCCTTGCAAATAGCATTTAATAGTTTACAGTTTTTGTTTAAATGAATCCTATTTCAAACAGAAAGATAATATCAAAGCATTGTATATACAAAATATCAGACACTGCGGGAATAAAATGAAAATGACGATGGACTATAGAGCGGATTCAGAATGAGTGAACCTTGCATGTGTTCTGCGCATATGCGAACATGGCGGTTACAGAGGATTCTGAGTTATGCAAAGTAACCAATGATGACCTGACATGCGTACAGTGTATATGGAGAGGTGTTTAAATAGCACAGTAAATACTGAATCTAGGATCGCACTTTAAATCTACGCTGCAGAGACTTACTTACAAGCGCTGTGAGTACTTAGTTTTGGAAGTAAGGTTTGTGTTTTGGAAAGTACTAATGACAGTAGCCACTCTGGTGACAGCGCCTTACACTTCCACTCTGGTGATAGCGCCTTACACTTCCACTCTGGTGATAGTGCCTTACTGAGAGCGCCTTACACTTCCACTCTGGTGAGAGCGCCTTACACTTCCACTCTGGTGAGAGCGCCTTACAACGTTTAACATCAGTGCCCATTCATGGCTTCCGCACTGCTGTGTATTTACTGAATGATGCTGTTATAAGATTGTGTTCTGTATTTTATTACGCTCACATGGACACTGTAATGTAGAAGGCCGCTGGTGTTAAATGTTAAATTAAACAGCAGCACTAAATACACTAACACCAGCCCTGTCCACTACCCGCCTAATGGGACAGCCTCTGCAACATGGATCAATGCAGGTTGTGTGCTAAAATGTGTTAATGAATGACCCCCTGGGTTGTGTTAGGGATAGCTCATGATATCTGTACAAATAAATCAGCAAAAATAGAAGTCATTTCAATGTCTGATGACCGGATCCAGAGACTGATGAACGGAGGCTAAAGTGCAAAATTTGCTATCCTAAACAACAGAGAGCTCCCCCTGCACTCCTACTTATGGCCCTGCCTTAAGCATTCTGCATGTAACGCTGTCCATGTGCAATACAGGCATCATATTATTATTACTGTATGCCCAGCCACTATGCATATCTCATGTGCATGGTGAGTGTGCCCGCCACGTGTGCAAAGTCAGAATTCCGCACAGATTACAGCATCAGGCTGTTGTGTTCCAATGCAGAATGACTTGTACTGCGCTTGCGCAGTGTAAGCTGACAGATGACATACACAACTAGGGAACGTAAGTCGTCTGTCTTTATTGCGTCTGCACCTGGCCCTGTGTCTTTCTGACCACAATAGAAGTATCAGCCAGCATCGGGTCTCTATAAATAATTAGCATGGCGCCTGTGTGTAGAGAGAGTGTTAATGTGCACAATCCACCATCTGAATCAGAATTTTATACAGTAATCATTGAGATTCTGCTAGACTACAATCTGTACACATGTCTGAAGTGCATGCAGTGTGAATTTATAAGATTGCACAATATCTATCCTAATGTTATTACCTTGCAGCATTAAAAATTCAGCGACTATATTACATAACACATTATTCATGAAGCAGGTTTAATACCTTTTGTCTGCTAAAGTAACAGTAGAGAAGGGCAACACGAGATACTAAAGCGCACCTTTGTTTCCCCCTGTAAATTTTTAATAGCACCTCCAGCTAGCCATTTGGTAAAGCTCCTCTCCCTGCATAAGAGTGGAAAGGCACAGCTATCTCTGGGAAGGCAAAACCTTTCAGGAGCCCAGCTAAGTCTGTGTTCACCCACACTGCTGCCGATTACATTACATATCAGGTGTACTCTGCTAATACAATCCAAGCCATCTGATTGATCTGTTCCATCTCTGAATCAGCAGGGTGAAAAGTATATAGCTGCTTTCTGGAAAGTTGGGTGACTAACCTCTTCAGTGACAATCTGCAGTTCAAGCAATGTGACAAGAATATTGCAATAACAAGATGAATCATTGCAGGGTTTCAAGACTTTTTGGATTTCGGTTGTGCCCACTCTGTTTTCAGCTGTTTATTGTATATCTTTTATTTGATCAGAAGAGTTTTACGGCTAGATTTACTAAACTTCTCAAAAGGAAATATGGAGATATTGCTCAAAGCAAATAATCAGATTCAAGCTTTCACTTTCCTGTTACATACTAGAGATTGTCAGCTAGAATCTGATTGATTGCTAAGGCCAACATCTATATTTTTCCTTTAGAGAAGTTTAGAAACTCTAGCCCTTAAACTCTCATGGTGACTAATGTATGCACTTACTTCAGAGTTTAAAATCCGAATATGCAAAATATTTCGATGTATTCCATTGTTTTCCATTAAATATAAAATTTGCACTGGGGCAAAAAGAAAAACAGTGACCCCCCAACCTTGAATTAATAACCAGTTTAGCCTTAAAAAATGAACTTACTGGCGGCCAACTTCAGTATTGCGCCCTGGGTGATCCTATTGCACACTCCTAGTTACAGCCCTGCTTGTAACTGATTATTGCCACTGCCACTCCCAGGATCCCCAGCTGCTCTGAAACTACAGCTATGCCTATGCTGTTAGAGCATGCTGGGAGTTGTAGTTTCCTGGAGTACAATAAACCAAGACATTTATAGTATTTCTATCCTTCTGTTTTAGAAACATATAATTTGACAGCAGAACATTTGTCACTCGTATCAGTCCCCACCCCACTGGAGCCACACTCCCTAACACAGACAAACTACAGTTAATTTATCAGCAGCCAATTAATCTACTAGTGTGGGAGTCACAAGACCTAA
Source organism: Limnodynastes dumerilii (assembly GCA_011038615.1). Lineage (NCBI taxonomy): Eukaryota > Metazoa > Chordata > Amphibia > Anura > Limnodynastidae > Limnodynastes > Limnodynastes dumerilii. Next base: position 1,534,600 of record WWET01000009.1, read on the forward strand.
TCAGTGAGCCACCGTGCTGCTATAATGTTAAAACTACATTCATTTCTAAATTGCCACACTGCACTTGTGTGAAAACAAGATATATATTTCATTTCATCATCCATTATTCCATGTACCTCACTGTTCTCATTACTATGCCACAATTATATATGCCAGCCAGTATTTCTGAGATTCTCTGAGCTCCACTGACACCTGTAGTATTTTATATAGTGTATTGTAGTGAGACAACAGCAGCAACCAGGGTTGCCAAGTTTTAGAAGCTTCCCTCCAGGGGATTCTGGAGGGAAGCAATAGATGCATTCAGGGGGCAGAGCTTAACTATGCAATTTATGCAAACCAAGCCCCACCACTTGACTATTAATTATCCCTTTTTGGGTTTAATAGGGATGGGGGTGGGTCTAGGATACTAGTGTTGCCAGGCAGCGGGGCAGGACTTGACTTGACTTGACCTCAAGTCCCTTGCGGTAGATTTGCTGGCTCTCCCGGGATACCGGGAGAAATGCCCGATTTTCAGGAGTCTCCCATTCCGGGGTAGTCAGCAACCCTGGTATAAACTGCCACATGTCAAGTCACTATTTCAGTCTTTAATCTGTGCATCTGCACATAGACATATGTAAGGATTTGGGATTTAAGATGTGCACACACTTGTCCAATCCTCTTCAGATCCAACTTCAGTCTAATCCAGACTGTTAACACAATCCTACAACAAACCAAGGTTGCAGATACAACACCTAATCCATGCTTTTACAGCAGCCATCAAACCTGCATCTGCTTAATTGATTGCCTCACTGTACACACTCTTCCAATTTTTGCCAGATCGCCATTAAAGGCATTGCTGCTTGACATCAGAATTGGGAAAAGAATTGGAAAAAGCAGTCACAGGAGCACCCACACTTGTAATTTGGAGGAGATTGAGCACCCTTTATATTTGTGCTGTCTCTATTTCTAAAGGCAGCCCATCGGAACGGGGACTGCAACAAGTATAGAAGTCCATCAACTGATCCAGAACTTTGATTTCTATGCACACAGCACCCTGACCAAAAGCTTCACAGGGACATGCCAGAGCTGGTCAGTGCAGGTGCTTTTGAATCTATCGCATTTGCATGTACTGAGCTACCTAAATATTTTAAGGCACAGTGAATACCCTGGAAATACAAGAGTCTGGATTGGTGCACACAGAGGGAACTCCTGGACTGTAAATTCACTAAGAGGGAATGGCCTGCCGCACTGCTGGTATTGCTATTACCTTTGTATGAGTCATAATGTTTTCCTGTTACTTGACGTTGAGTCTTTCCCATATCTGAGAGTGAGCATGAGTTTAAAAGCAGATGCAATGGGCTGGATCCAGACTTATCTTATATCATATGGATATTTAATAAATACATTATAATAGTAAAACATTATATTTAAACATTTTACATTTGATTTTGTTTATATTTTTTAAATGAGAAGTTAAACATTTTTTCAGCTCTTCAGTATTCTTTCTTCCACCCCATAGTGCTTGGCTAGAAAGAGGAACCCTGCTGGTGTAACACTGTTACCCTATAACAACAGGAAACCCATCTTTTGCTAGTTAGCTAAGAATGCTAGTGATTTCCATGCAGTCAACCACATGTAGCTAGACTTGTGTCTACCAGTAGAAATGCAGTTGCAGTCTCTGGTCCGATGGCCCTCTTTGCGAAATAGAGACAGACGAAAGTTACTTTTCGGCTGTCTATTTTGAATAGGGGGCCATTTTAGAAATTTTTTTAGTGAATGGGTGAGTGTGCCGATCGGCATTCATTATCACGGGACCCGCCGGATGACAGCTATGGAGAGGTGAGTAACCTCTCCGGGGCATTTTATTGTTAGGGGGATTAGGGTTAGGCACTTAAGAACGGAGGGTTAGGGTAAGGACCATAGAAGGGGAGGGTTAGGGTCAGGCTAAAGGGAGGGGGGTCTTAGGGTTAGGCTATAGAGAAGGGAGTATAGGGCCAGGCTAGGGAGAAGGGAGGGTTAGGGTCAGGCTGCGGGGAAGGGAGGGTTAGGGTTAGAATTAGGGGAAGGGTTGGGGTTAGTTTAGCCACTCACCTTTTGGAGCACCGTGTTCAGTGCTCCGGGGATCGATTGCTATCGATATAGGGCCATTCTTTGCGGGGACCCACACCTATAGAAATTAACAGTTTGCTATTTTACTCCAGACATAACATATCAGCAAATCACTCCATCCTCCAACAAATCCCATCGTTATCAAGACACATAATTATTTTCTATTAGTACCACAGCAGCCAAATCTGTGCAGAGGAGATTGAGCACCCTTTATATTTGTGCTACTACTAAATATTTCTATGTATGGTATTAGTAGATGGTCCTCTCATTAGTACTATACTCCTGTAACCATGGGTCTGAGCTGGGATACAGACACAACCTCAAAAATGCTGTTTCCAAAACAGAGACAGACAAAAGCTAACTTTCGTCTGTCTATATTACAAAAATAGAGCTAATTTAAAAGAGTTATTAATTAATTTTATTCGGAAATAGCTGCTGCAGACCCGCCACACCGGATTGGTGAGTATTATAAGGGAGCCTATAGGGAGTAGTAGTCCATGGGAGGGGAGTCTTAGGGTTAGGCTGTGAGGAGGGGACACTTAGGGTCAGGCTATGGGTAGGGGAGTCTTAGGGTCAGGCTGTGAGGAAGGGTGTCTTAGGGTCAGACTGCAGGGAAGGGAGTCTTAGGGTTAGGCTACAGGGAAGGGAGTCTTAGGGTCAGGCTGCAGGGAAGGGAGTCTTAGGGTCAGGCTGTGAGGAAGGGTGTCTTAGGGTCAGGCTGCGGGGAAGGGAGGGATAGGTTAATGGAAGGGGAGGTTTAGGGTAAAGATTAGTGTAAGGGTTGGGGTTACATTAATACTCACTGTTCGCCGCTGCATCTTCCTTTTTCAGTGGATCAATTGCTTCTCCTCGGCGAGGCAGAAGTAATCAATTTCCAAGTCAATTCTCAATTTTTTGGGAGAAAATGGCTCATTCTCCGTGGCGACCCACATCCACACAAGATCATGGGCTTTAATTAGATATTACACTCATTTGGTCCTATCTTAAAATGATATTTCAAATACTGATACTACAATTCTATAATGTATCTACAATAAAAAAGATTTCTAAAATGTGTCTAAGATAAAAAGATAAAATAGAGATTTAAAAGAGATAAAAGTCACTTTACCTATGTAAAACTTTTGTCAATAATGGTATTCCACAAAATAATTTTAATTTCCATAAGAAATATCTTAGAAATAAATAATAGATATTGCTAATAATAGGTCTTGCCCCCTGACTGGGCTTCTCTCTTGCACACCTCCAGTTACAGCCCTGTCTCTCAAATTTATAACAAGAAATTTCAAGTGCTTATTTCAGGTCACCGTAGTCTGAGTATCAGAATTTATCATTGCAGAAGCACATACAGTTATTCTATTTGGGTAACTTAACTTTAAGTGGTGCAGTGAAGACAGTTATAATCTTTCATAAACACTCTTGCCCAAAAGCTGTAGATCTCTCTCTCTTTGATTTCTGAGACCCCTCTACACACAGGAAGCAACATAAAAACAGAAGTATCGCTTGATCTACCCAGCCCTAAGGGTACTAATTCTTTAAATCAATGTTTATAAACAACCAACTACCAGATATTGCAAATGTACAACTAAGAGCACACAGCAAGGTTAATCTTTGCATTTGATTGATCGAAAGGTTTTTTGAAAGGTTAAACAAAATGAAACCATTTCACTTGGCTATCAGTTTTTTTCTGAGAATTTTAAAAGCTCTGTGTCCCCTCTTTACAGGGTTATTCCCATTTGCAGAGATGAGAAACAAATAGGCTAACAGCAGTAAGACTCATTGACAAAAGTTCTAGTATGCAGTACAAGTGCTGTTTTAAGATGTCACCAGTATTAGAGGTACATTCTTTGAATATAGGTGCATTGACAGGCCATCCAAAAGAGACACTAGCAATCAAGGTCAGGGGCATGCTCAGATTACAATTGGTGTATAACCACTACAGCATGCTTAGCCTTCTCCTTTCAGGTATGTGATTCTATAATGCTATCCTATAATGAAGATATAAGGTTGGAGGATATTTGTCTTTCTTTCTGTTGCTACTTCTACTATTACTAGGAGTGAGGATAATGGCAAGCCTGATCCTGAACTACGCCGATGTGCTGTGCTTACTAAAGCACTGCGCATCGGCGTTCACTTACCCCGACACTCCCCCTGTGCGGGCGTATGGCCCCTTCCTTACGCCGGCTGAAGGCTACCTTAACTTCAGCCGGCGTACCTAACTTCAGCCGGCGTAAGGAAGAGGCCATACGCTCGCACAGGAACGTACACTACACTAACCTGAACGTAGGGGCGCTGGGGGACATCCCCTCCAGCGTCCCTACGGCGCTGCTACGGACGCCCGATCCACGAATCCAGAATCCGGAATTTCCCGTGTCGCACCTGAAATTACTAGGGTTTTTTTTTAAAGAATTACTAGGGTTTTTTTTTTGAACCGCAAAGCACCCGGCAATAACCCGGGTTGCCGGGGCTGCAATCTGAAAGCGGTATAAGAATGGAGTTGAAGTCCATGCATAACATCAGTATTCCATGTGTAACTTTGTGTCCTGGGCATGTGCGGTTTATCTTCACGGAGATTCAGCTTCTTTTTAAGTGTAAATCAGCTCCATTGTCAGAAAACCACCACTTTGTAAGTATTATTATTTTACAAAAATTATTCTTTGCATACAAATAACATTTATTATTTATTATTGTTCAGTTTCCATTAATCTGAAAGCATAACTTTACTTTTCCATTCCTTAAAGTACTAAAATAGTTGACATATGGAACTTACATATAAGAGAGCCACAGCAAATGAACATTGGGTTATTTAGAACAGTTTAGATGCTGACTTGGAAACCCACAAAGAATCAAGATGAAATATTATAAAATAATAGGAGGATCTTGTAATAAATTTTGAGTTTCGTACCATGTTATATATTTTAAGCTATCATGAATGTTAAGTCTACTCTCCTGGGACAAAGGACTGGATCCAGACCCCTGCATGTTTTCCGTATGTGCGGGGGTCTGTACGTCCGCGAGTGAGAGGGGAGTGCCCGCTTCCTATCACTCTCCTCTCTGGTGCGGGCTTTAAGGCAGCTTACGCAAAATTAACTCTAGCGTAATATCTGGAGGGCGCATGCCATATGATTCCCAGTATTCAAAAAAAAACCAAAAACGCTCAACTCGCCTCTCTTTCAGAAACAAGGTTTTCAGGTAGTCAATCCTAAACAATAATGAAATAATCTCATAGGGGGCTCTGTTTGTATTCAATGCTGTAGTGTAGATTTTCTAGCAGCAACACTTATATAAAGGAGGAGTCTTCTACCACCCCCTTACGATCCTTTGTCCAGAGGAGAGAATTCCAAATATTGTACATTCAGAGGTAAGTAGTTAAGTAAATTGTTTTCCGCATATAGTCACAACTTTAGCCAGAATCTTCTCAACAGAGGCTGACTGGACTGCAGAGCGGGGTGGCATGTCCCCCCCAAGCCGCTCCAACATCAGTGGTTTTAAGGCCACTTCTGTTCAGCACACGGATGTCCCCACCTGGTCCACGGTTCTGCACCAGACCTTTAAACTGTGAAAATAGGGCACTGTGAGCTTTGCTCGAGGCAAATGCAATCGAAATCCCAGCCAGTTGCGAGCTGGAATCGGACTTTCTATGCGGGGACCCACACCCATTAAGAAGAGACAACCAGTAGAAGTTGAGGAGCGAAGCACACAGGAACATGCCTGGCAACAGAAATCTTGGGGCCCCCAGTACACTCATGTTTTTGGGGGCCACCATCTCTCCTCAATAGTGGATTGCAGAGATCCCTCTGAACCTTTAGGTCTGTCACAGCTGAAATAATGTTAACCCTAAAGTGCTCTAGTGGTTTGCTAAAAACCACCCTTTATGAACGGGCCGTTAGTTATGGCCACTACGAAGGTCTTGCCCAAGGCTAAGATTTGCCAGCCAGCCCCTGCTTCTCAACATAGGACAGTGTCATAAACTATGAAATAAATCAGCGTTATCTGAGGCACGTTTAGGACATTGATGTGTAGAGGAAATCTCTTCTGTGTATATTCTATGAAAGGACACATAACCACTATGATATAGATTGCAGAACATTTCTCTATATTGCATGGGGGTCATAAGTATTTTTTTTTTACATCTACCTGTGTATGAGCCCTTACAGTGACTTTTATTCGGTTTTGTTTAAATAAATTGTAATGTTTTATCTGAATAACATCCAAAAAAGGCATTAACAATGTACCAGATATAGATCGGAAAACATCTTATGGGAGAAAAGAACAAATTGTTGTCTTACGGTAACTGGAGGAAATGAGCAATCTACGAACAGAAAGTGCAGCTATTTCAACTTCTATAAAGTTTAGTGAACCTGAAAAGCTTTGCTTCCTTATTTATCACGATTTGTTGTCCCAAGGTCACATCCAGTATCACTAACCTTTAATTAAGTGTTTTATAATATAAATAGAAACCAGGGCTTCACAGAAGTTCTCTGCCAGTCCTGAGGTAACGCAGACAGATGTCTGTAATGAGTTCCTCATTTCCAGTATCATTAAGATGCATTGTCTTATGTAATAAAAACTAAAGAGATTTAGGGGTCGATTTCATCCAGGTCCAGTTTTACTTAAAAATCCAGTTCCAGCAGAACTTATAGAAGTTTGTAGTCTGATTTCTCCACCTTTTCTACCATTTTGCTCGTCCCTCATTTTTATACACAGCAAAAAAAAAATGTAAAAAGAAATTATATTTTTAGAATTTTAAGAAAAATCCTAGAGCTCTCTGTGGATGGTGCCAGGAGCGAGAATACTCACCTTCCGACATCTGATATCTGTCTCAGTTCAGCTCCTCTGTGTATGACTGCTTTGCTTTTACCCGGTGCCTCCCAACTTTATATACTATATGTTGAATGTGCTTAGTACTGAGGCTTGTCATAAGAAAAAATATTAAAGTGCACCGAACACTTTCAAACATCAGATAATTCATTAAATCCAGGGAAGTGTGATAATTGGAAGCTCAGGAGAAGAGTATTTTGTACTTAACAGAAGAGATCAAGTTGGAGGGTCAGCTACTGCAGTGCAGTAATTACTCACATTAATGCCCCTCTCCAGCTCCTAGTGACCACTACTGCCTGCAGATACATGGTGCCTTACAATTGGCCAAAATATTTTGAGGTGTCACGGCCAGCCTCCATTATCTAAAGCTGTGCTTTATATATATATATATATATATATATATATATATACATACATACCGCAGCTCCGGTTGCTGTCCCCGTTTAGAACTGCTGATTTCCGAAATAGGGACATCCAAAAGTTCCTTTTCGGATGTCCCAATTTCAAATACTCCCCAGTTAATAATTTTTTTTCAGAATGGGTGAGTATGCCGATCGGCATGCTTCACCCATTCTCATTTGGAAAGGCCGCCGCTACTGCAGAGAAAGGTGAGTAATCTCTCCAGGGTGTGGGGAAGGGAGGGTTTGGGTCAGGCTGCAGCAAAGGGAAGGTTAGGGTAATGAGAGGGGAGGGAAAGTGTTGGGGTACTTTTTTCTTGTACCTTTCGGAGCACCTTGCTCCGTGGTTCGATTGCTATGCCTCAGTTCGAAACTGGCTGGAAGGAAACGGCCCTTTTGAAATAAGGTCACTCTAAGCGGGGACCCACATCCCATGCCATTTATCCCAAAAATATTATAAGGGCACGGTCGTGCCCTTATATTAAGTTTGACTATAATAAACAGCATTCTGCCATTGACTTTGTCAGAGGGGGGGGGGGGGGGGGTGTATTTTCCTTCTTAATACGCACAGTAAGATAAGGAAGCCAATGGCACTCTTTAATGCCATGAGGCACCTATAAAAGGTTTTAGGGGCTGGACAGGAGAGTTAGGTGCCAATTGGTCTGCACCTAACTCTCTCTTAAGTCTGAATATGGTCCAATATCACTAATGTCACAGCCAAGAAATAATTGTCTTAATTATTTAATAAAATATGTTAAAAGAGCTTTCTAGATTTAAAGGGCCTGATCCAGACCTACGCTCCTGTGCGTAGCGTATTAACGCCAAACGTACCACCGATGCCCGGCAATAGACACTCCCCTTGCTCGTACCTAGTTTAGCTTCCATACGCTCGGCAAACCCTCCCCTAACTTTTGTGTTCGTACCCGCGGCCGTCCGTGCGTTCATTGCGTATTAACGACACTTAGCACGCCCATACTGTACAATTTAAATGTCTCGCCCCGCCCTCGGTGCGTGGTTACGGCTTTCGTATGGCAGGCACACCCCCATGAGCGGTAATAAGAAGCGGTTACGATTAAGGTCCATACGCAAAGATTTACAGACCGTAACATGAGCGTATCATCTGCCCCACGCATGCGCAGTAAGTACAAATGGCAGTTTTTACGGTTACGATCAGCGTAAAACCGCATCCAAGCATAGGTCTGGATCAGGCCCTATGTTACCATCTAGTGTAAGATAAAGGACCATAACTACCTACAGTCTAGGAATTAGTATCAGAAACATAATAAAATGTAGAGTTCTGTGTATTTTTGTTGGTAAAAGTATGTGCAAAAAAACACAATACCATCTGTTTATAATCTTATTAAACCTATTGCCAATCTGTACCCTGATAAGTGGAATAAAGATAGTCAGCTACACATCAGTCAACAACACTACAGATAAAGACGGTTTATAAATATTTCAAAATGACAGAAAGGGGAGAAATATTACCAGATCTAAACAATATGGGATAGTGCCGCATATGTGAAACTACATTTTCTCTAGGCTTTAAAGACTCCTCAGGCAACAAAATAAGTAACAACTTTAAGGTCAGTAAGAAAAGTTTAAAACCTAGGTCCTGTCCCCTAAGACCAGGGACCAGACCCCTAAGACTAGCAATCAGCTGTAAAATGTATTATATATATATATATATATATATATACATACATACACACACTGAATGTGTTCCTGTCTTTTTTTTTCTTCAAGTTACCGTCTACATAGTTATTCCAGTGAGCACTGAGGTAAGATTTAAAATCCGCAGAGTGATACAGATAGCTTGGAAAGCACCAACACCTTTCCACTTTAAGTATGGTCAGGAAGCGCAACAAAACCAGAGCCGGGGTATGATCCATGAATATGATAAAGATTTTGCACCTATTAATTTGCAGAGAACATGTAATCAATATGAGACTAGGAGTGGTGTACCCCAGATTGAGAAGTAAATGACTTATCATTAGGATGTAGAAGACGTCAAGAATTGCAGAGATGGAGGATGATAGTAAGAAGAGGGCTAGCTCTCCATTGGGAATTAAAATGAACATTGGACTGTGGAGACTTTTCTATAGTAGGATTTGCTATAGTATTAACATTACCCCCTACAATTAGAGAGTGAAAGTCCCTTTTTGCTTAGAGCATCCAGACAATCTCATTGGCTACAGATATTTATGTCCTCTCCCTCTTCCTAAGTGAGATATCATGGAGGAGCAGGAGACCTAGACTTAATCAGTGATCAAACAGACATTTAGAAGTGTTGGTGTGGACATCTAGAAAAGGTAATATGGAAACATACAAAATTATAGACGTATATAGAAACTTATTCATTTTTAATTAAATCAGTGGGAAACATGACAGTATGGTTTAGCACTGTATACCACCCCACTTCAAGCACTAATATTTACATAGATCATTTTCTAGAATAAATATTTAGATATTTTAGGTATGAGGGGCCGGGGGTGAAGAAGGTTGTATCCTCCTACCCTGCTCCCATTTTAGGTCCCATATATATGTTAAAACATGTTAATAAATACATTTTATATATCTATATCTATATCTATAAGTCTAAAGAAAAAGACAGACACGTAGCTATGAGCAGAACATATCAATAATAAAGAAATAATAAAACAAAATAAGAATTTATCTTTTTAGAATGGGTATGTATGCCGACCAGAGAGGGGAGTAACACTCTCCGGGACTTTTAGGTTTAAGCAGAGGGGAAGGGAAGGTTAGAGTATTGGAAGTGTAGTTTTATAGGGGTTAGGTGAGGCTGCTGGAAGGGGAGTCTTAGAGTTAGGCTGCGGGGATGGGAGTTTTAGTGTCAGGCTGCTAGAAGGGGAGTCTTAAGGTTAGGTTGCAGGGAGGGTGTTACATGCTGCATATGGCAGCAGTGTGTAATTGTGTCTCTGTGCTTTAGTAAAGAATTCCAGTCCTGGTTTCCCCTGCAGCATTCCTCCTTGCTAGGGAACCTGCCTAATTAACTCGCAGCTGGGATTCCCTAGCTGTGCTTTGGCCATGTGCAATCAGCAGCCAATGGGGAGGTGGCTTTCCGTTTAAATAGCTACCTGTTAGCTTCTCTGCTGGTCATAGCTTCTAGCTCCAGCTTCTCTGTCCATTCTTCCTGCTGTTCATGATTCCTGTGATTTGCAATTCCTGTGTTTGCCTTCCAGTCTCCCTCTGTGTCCTTTCTGCAGCCCATCGTTCCCTCACCTGCCTGCCTTCTGTCTTCCCTCCTGGTAGTGTGTGTTTCAGTGTGAGTACCCTGTCTGTTGATTCTCAGCCTTGTCTGTCTATTCATCTCCAGTGTGTCTGTCTGTGCAATCTCTCTGTATATCACTGTGGAAGATTCTACCATTCATCTCCAGTGTGTCTGTCTGTGCAATCTCTTTGTATATCACTGTGGCAGATTCTACCATTCATCTCCAGTGTGTCTGTCTGTGCAGTCTATCTGCACTATAAGTCTCAGCCTTGCCTGTCTGTTTATTACCTTCTGTCAGTCTCAGCCTTGCCTGTCTGTTTATTACCTCGTGACAGTCTCAGCCTTGCCTGTCTGTTTATTTCCTTGTGTCTGCCTATGCAGTCTCTCTGCATATCACTGTTGCAGATTATACCATCATCTCCAGTGTGTCTATCTGTACTGGTTCTGTACCACTCTCTTGTGTAAGTCTGGCCTTTCCCTGCTTCCTCTCTCCTACGAGTTTGGTTCTGGGGACTGTGACCTATTGTTGGGGTGCAGCCAAGTCCAACCCCACCATCAGGGGCTCTGGGGAACAACGCCTGATAACACAGACTCCACGCCCTGGAACTGTTCTCGTTATGACTGGCCAGTATACAGATATGCCAGACTTAAAGCAGACCACACAGTGAACCTCAATGAACCAGCCTCCTATCATCTCTGGCCTGCCTGGGACTAGTATGAACCTGTTAGCAGCATCTCCATCTGGTCTTGAAGTCCAGCTCCTTCAGTCACTCCACAGTGAAGTCCTGCTGCTCCGGTTCCAGTTATCTCAAGTTCTGTGTTTATTGCCTGGGTTACTGCAGAGATTGGCAAGTCTGGAACATCTTGTGCTCACTCCAAATGACCTCCAGGGTTCAGCACAAACCCACTCTCCTATGGGGCCACCTATCATGCCTGACCAGGGACCATCTTCTGAACCTTCAACTCAGACTAATTTCTGTGTGCCTCGAGTTCCAGTCCGGCCCAAGGAGAATATAATCTCTTCAATGGAGGATCCTTGTCCTGGCTCCAATGAACTCTCTAATCACAGTTTTGGTAGCCCCCAAAAGCCTGTCATTTCCAGGGTTCTCCAGCTAGCTACCACCATTTCCAGGACCAGAGGTGGTAACCATCCACCACTCACATTGGAGGAGAGCCAGTTTAGATTAGAGAACAGTCTCTGCCTCTACTGTGCTAGCTCAGAGCACAGTTGTGTAACCCTGGACGAGGTGTCCAGTCGTGTAACCCTCATTTAGTCTCTAGTGGCAGGGTGCGTGCCCCACTTGCCTTAATGGGAGTACCTACTCCAGAACCCAATGTTGGGGCACATGCCTCTGAGACCTCATCTGTTGCGTAATCCCATGATTCGATGAGCCAGACTACCCAGTCTGCTGAGTCTCCTCACGCTGCTGCCCAGCCCGAGGCCGCCAACCTGAGTGCCACCTGTCCGAGCCATGCCGTCCCTGTGCGGGACTCCAGTCCGAGCCACGCCGTCCCTGTGCGGGACTCCAGTCCGAGCCATGCCATCACTGCGGGGGACTCCAGTTCCATGTCCAATTCGCTGCTTGACGTAATTGAGTCTATTAAATTTATCATGTTTAAATCCACAGGTTTTCCTTCAACATCCAGGTCATCCAAATCTCTGTGTGATGTGTTCAGGTCCTCTAAGGGTCAAATCCAACTACAAACTGCTATTTCATCAAGGGGCAAGTTTCCACAAGCTACCTTACATTCTGGTCATATCCAAACTCGGTCTGTGGTGGCCTGTGGTAGAACCTCCAGGAGGAAATCAAGAAGAAAAGGTTGTCATTATCCATCTTCAGAGATGGCTCCTCCTTATCAGGCCATGCCATCTGTTATCTGCCTGATATATACTAGAATTGTAGGTAGCAACATCAGGTATCAAGTCTTTCAATAGACATATTAGATACCGCCAATTGACGTACATGTAATCTAAAAATCCACAACCCCCAATTATCACACGGCACCATCAAACAGCAATTTGCTATATCTTTGCTTGCCACCCCGGTTTATGCAATTTACTTGAGTTTTATGGATGATCATCCTTTCGGTGATGTCTAGACTCTATCAGTTGTTCTTGCCATAGAGACCGGATTAATTATTTTGGAGCAACATTGTCATATACTGTATATGGTTTTATACTGACAGCAACATTGTATATGTTCTAAATGTTTTTATGTAATTAATTTTTTTTATGCAATATATCATATAAAGTGTTTCAAATACAAGCACACATTTGACTTTTTTCAGCCCTTCTCAATTTGTTAATCAATAGATTACTTTTGATTAACAGACTTTTAACACGCTGTAATATAGATTTCTTTTGAATATTTATTCTAATGAAGCTATTGGTAGACTTCGTATTTTCCAGCTGCCTTTTAGCTTGTATAATTAAGATTAGGGTCCAGATTTACTAAGCTGTGGGTTTTGAAAGAGTGGAGAGTATGCCCATAGCAACCAGTCAAATTCTGGATCTTTAACTATTCTAGAGAATGTCAGCTAGAATCTGATTGGTTGCTATGGGCAAACTCTCCACTCTTTCAAAACCCACAGCTTCGTAAATCTGGACCTAGGTGTGATTACCAGCGCCGATTTTTGTGTGATTTTTTTTCTTTTCATTCTTCCCCAGAACCTGCTGCTCTTCTGTGAATGAAAGCTGCAGCTACATACAAGGAAGAAGACATGAGAATCAATGCAGATAATTAAGCAACAAAATGTACAAATGTACACCAGGTGGCAATGTGAGAGAAGCCATTTTGCATCTCTCTGCTGGTAAAATAGAGCCTACATCAGTTGCATGAAAAAATGATATAGTAGATGTGAAAATTTAAAGCAATATTTGTAACATAAACAGATGTTTACCATTTGCAGATTAGTAGGAAACAATCAACTGTCTGGTGCATTATTTATATTCTGTAATCACTGGAACAAATGCATAAAAGCAAAGTAAAGAAAACTTTGTTGCATTTCAATTAATAACAGAATTGAGACTTCCAATCGAGACTTTAAAAAAAGGTTATATAAAATACATATGATTACTGTCTGCTGCTTTGGTCTATTAAAGATGCTTCATGAATGAAAACTACATTCTATATAACCATGCAGCCTTTACATTTCACATGTCAGGATTTACATGCTTACTACAGTAAGCAGACATAGGGCTCAATTTACAAAGTCTATTACACTTCATTTTGAAGTGATAATTCTTGTTTTAGTGTAAAAATGGGCATAATTGCATTAAGATGAAGTGAAGGGGATTTACAAAGCATGGCTCGCCATAGAAAACTGCTGTATCCATGGCGATTTATGTAAATATTTCAACAGTATGTATATATAGATTTTTACACTCCGCTATGAGAGTAATAATAATGCCATCTCAGAATGGCGCTATTGTAACAATTCCAGCTGCCTCCCCATTTACCCCCTTTTTCTTTCCATAATAACTGTTATTAGGTGGAGGAAAAGGGATTTATATGGGGAGACTGCTGGAACACATATATGTTAAATTAAATAACACATTTTTTTAAAAAATAATAAACATTTTTGTATTAAGTAAAGAAAAATGAATTGAATTAAAAAATAAACAATAATTGCAATGTTTTGCCTATGGAATCACCAATGGTGTTCCTTGTTCATATAACTAATGTTGTAACCTTTACATATACATAACTTATTTTGATACTCAGGGCCACCAAGAGGAATTCTGGGCCCCGATAGAGCAACTTTGTCAAAAGGGGGTGTGTTCAAAATATTGTGTTTGAAGCACTAGGCCATCCCTCTTCAGAATAAAATCTGCATTGCCGTGTAAACCATTAGCCGAAATGTACAGCAACCCCTCTCTGGAGCATGATGTATCTCCCAACATTCAGGCAAAATGTAATGTATATCTTAATAGTTTGATAACATTCTTTAATGTTACAGCACTGCAAAATATGTACCAGTTTAAATTAAAGATAGACATAATGGGCCAGATTTACTAAACTGCGGGATTGGAAAAGTGGAGATGTTGCCCATAACAACCAAACAGATTCTAGCTGACATTCTCTAGTATGTAACAGGAAAGTGAGAGCTAAAATCTGATTGGTTGCTATGGGGAACATCTCCACTTTTCCAATCCCGCAGTTTAGTAAATTTGGCCCAATGTATTGATTTTATTGCAAAATAAAAAGAAAGGGATACATAAACTAGACAAATATAATTCAGACTGCTCATATTCCAATGTCTTTATCTCTTTCAAAATCATATAGCTCTGTATGTATACCATGTATGTTTCCTGCCATCCTTTCAGTCATCTTGTATAACCCAACAACCCCTTCACGCCCCTTGTATTTCTTTAGCCTCGCTGTATGTCTACTGTAATCCTTTCATCTACCTTGTATATCTCCAGCCTTGCTTTCACAGGCCCTTTTTCTCTTGTATGTTTCCAGCAATTCTTCCTTCCAGCACCGCCATTTCTTTTTGTTTCCTTTAATTGACTTACTTTAGCTTTGCTGGCGTCCTAGTCCCTGAATGCCCTCTTTTTAGTCACTCCTTCATGACTCTCTGCTCAATAATTGATGCTGACGTGACCTAGAGGACTTTGGGTCTGGACATATAGGGAGGACACCCCCTCCACCTCCTTTTGGTTCCCCTGGTGCTACTTTCCTTGTTGCCTGTGCCTCAGCAGGCTCCTCACACTGACCTTCAAAATTTATTCAATGTTTGATTTCCAAGCAGTTTCATTGGGATCATTGGTCATTGAACAGGATTTCTGTAATCTGGAAGATTAGTATTTAGGTCCCCCACCCTTCTTGCTGCCAGGTGTTACGATGGTGGATCACAGAACACAGTAACTTATGGAACTGGTGAGGTTTATTGCAGGATGACAAAGATGATACAGGAGATGTAACAAAGGAGTTTGCAGATAATGCAGAAATAAGCACAGATAACAGGTAGAAAACACAAGAATACCGGGAATGCAAATAGTCTAAATGAGTCCACAGGTGTAATACGCAGGTGTTATTAATCCACAGGGTGTAAGCAAGAAAGTCCAATTAAAGTCCAGAGAGTAAACAGCTTGACTTGTATGAAGCCGGGATCCAAGATGAACGGAGACCGGGAGAATCAGATAACAGAAAGCAATGATTCACACCTTGCTTTGGAATGATGGGATATTTATAAGCAGAGCACAGGTGTAGGATAACAGGCAATTACACAAATTATATATATCTGGGAGAAAAATAACCCTCAGAATATTTCCCCAGCCCCTATTAGGAGATTACAAATTTATATTGATCCAAACTTAAGTTCTTATAACCGAGTACACAAATTTCCTTATAAAACAAAAAAAATAAGAAATAAAGGGATGCGCTTATGGGTATAAGCCCAATATAATTTTTTTTTAAATAGAATATGATCATTAAAAAATGCACATAAAATTAACCTTCAAAAATAATAAATCACAGGTTATAGCAATCATACTTACTCAGTGGGGCCCCATTCAAGCAGTGCGAGTAATTACACAAATTAGTCCCAGATAGAGTGTTCAACAGCAGCCTCTAGGGGCTGCCCCTAGAGGCAAAACCAGAAATGGCAGTCCAGGGTGTAACACCAGGAAGTTTTGTTGTTTCAGGTGACCCGTCCTTTCTCAAAGATCTAGGGCGAACCGCCCAAAATGCGTTGGACCAGTGCCATAGCAACCACGGAGTGACGACATCAGCCCAGGACGGATGTTGTAGCCGGTGCATGAGTTTCTTATCTCAATCCCGGGACTTTCATCTTAAGGACTAGCTTCTCACCACGCTACAGCAACCCTGAATTGCTTCTCAATATGTCCGGCTGAATGGATTGGAGTGAGGGAAGGGAACCTTGAACTCACCAGTTGGAATTATAGTTTTTAACATACAATTTTATTGCCAACATTGCGGAAGTGATCCACTGGCGCTAGCACCTTATCCCCATATATGTATTATTTATACACTTCTGTCAGTTACATGGCATCTCCTGCCTTTACCTAGGAGAGGAGAGGAGAGAAGAGAAGAGAGAGAGGAAGAGAGAGAAAAGGGAGGGAGAGATATATGGGGTAAATCCTGAACTCTGAACGTACGTACCAGCCTACTATCAGTAGTGTAGATTTTATGTCCGTTTTCCGTGCGTATTTTTAGGTTCATTTAAACTGCGCATGTGTGGTAACCTTTTATACATTGTTCACATAGGGTCTGATCCAGCGCTACGAAAATTCGCACGGCGGGCGAATGCGTACGAAAAAAACATGCACGCCCCTAACACTCCCATAGTAAAGTACCTGCTTACGGCGGCTATACCCTACACTGGGTACTACCGTCGGGGGGACCAAATT
>WWET01000009.1:1559875-1572245 GCA_011038615.1 Limnodynastes dumerilii
AATTCAGGGATTTTATTTCCCAAGCTCCTAGCATTTGCACACATTGCTCTGAGAGGTTGCATTATGAATCTCCTATTTATCAGTTCATTATTATTGCTGGATATGTTTATATTGCTTTTTATATTTTCTTTTCCATTTGTTGCTGTGGCTATATTATCTGTCATTATTGACTGGCCACCCAAGACTTTTTGGTTAGGGGTGCAGCTATTTTTATTATTTGTATCACTGCCCCCTCTCCTAGTTTAAATGGTTTCTAATAAAGCATTTAAACTGCTTACTTAGAATATCTGTCCCCACAGAAGATGGGTGTAAGCCATCCTTTTTATACAAGTTCCTATTTTGCCAGGTGGAATGGCTATGTTCTATGAGCCCAAATCCTTCCTCATGACACCACTTCCTAAGCCACAGATTGAAATCATGAATGCGCCACATTCTACCTTCTTCATATCTGTGTACTGGCAGCACTTCAGAAAAAGTCACAGTATTTGCCACCTGTTTAAGAGCAGTTCCCAACTTTCTAAATTCATCTCTGACAGCCGCAACTCCAGCATTGGCTAAGTAATTTATCCCAAGATGGATAATGACATCAACCTCCCTTTCCTTGCTCACTGCCTTTACAATATTTAAAACACGCTTTTTATCACGTGGAACTGTCGCTCCAGACAAGCATTTCACCTGATTCCTATTTTTGAGTCCTCTTCCCAACTGGATACCTCTAACAATAGAATCCCCCACAAGAAGTGCAGTCCTTCTCAGGGATTCCCTTTTCTCACCATCAGGTTCCCTCAACACCTCATGCGCTACATTACCTGTTGAAGTGCACTCCAGGCCTCCAAGTGCTGCATATGAGTTATGCAAGGGCAGAGGCTGTGCAATGTGTCCTTGTACAACTGGAACCTTCCTGCATGCATTCCTCACCATAGTCCACCCAGTATATTTCCTCTCTGAGGTAATGGTGGCATCAAAGATGCAGACATCCTGCATATCTCACCTTGCATCCTAGCTATCTCATCAAGCAAAAAAGACATCCTCTGACAGATTGGACAACACCTGAGTTTCCAAATTGTCTCACGCAAAACAAAAGCATCACACCCACTGCAATGCACAAGAGGAGACATCCTATAAGGTTTTTTTGATGGAAAAATCAGCAAACTTTGCTTTACCAACAAATCACACAACTACTTTTAAATAGGCCCAAATCCTGGCCAAATCCAGTTTAAACTCCAATATGCATTGAAAACCAATGCTTAGAAATCCAGGCTATGAAATTCAGGCAGGTTAGACCGGTTCTGACAGTGCCTGTTACTGGCTGTCAGAGGTGGTGACTCTGCTTGCTACCAGTCTTCGGAATAACAGATTATTGTCTAAGTGCGAAGTTGCATAAACAGCCAGTTGGGCCACAATACACAGCAGGCATGTCAGTTAGGATTCTTCTAGAATATGCTAATGTGAAATGGTTGATTGGTTAGGTAGTGAGTGGGGAGGTGTTTGGGTCAGGTGATCTATGTTTGATATTGTGTTTTGTGGTTTGCTCTCCTCCTCTTCTGGAAAATTGTTGCCCTCCCTCCCTCCCTGGTTTAGGATGCTTTTTAACATATATTTTTTCTTCCACAGATGGGGCATAGGTTGGGTGGTAGAGGTGTTGTGTCACCATTTTTTATGTTGGCGCAGTTTAAAAAATAATGGGGGAGAAATATCTGTTATCAGAGGTGCACCCTTCGGGTTTAATCATTGGTCGCCTGTCCCAAGGCGGGGCCTCATTTGCCTCCTCCGTTAAGAGGTGGGCACATGAAGTGGTGGAGCTGGGGGGCATTGGGGAGTGTTGGGGGTGCCTTTTTCGATGACTTCTAATTGTCGTTTAAATTCCTGAGGTGACACTCACCTGCTACTTGCCACCTTGCTCAACCCTAAATGTTATAGTCGTTACAAAATCCAATTAAAAATGAGATATAATTTTCAATAAACCTATGTCCCCTTTTAAGCCAAATAAAGTTGTCGGTGTCTTTATTTCGGTTTGAGTGTGGCTGCTGTGTGTTTTGGTATCAACTGTTGATCGTTTATGAGAGCTATGCCATCTCCGGGACTGTTTTCAGCGTTACCATGGCAACCAGACGCCTACTCTCACATCCCTCTTATACCCCTTTCAGACTGAACACCCAGGTTAAACCTGGGTCAATCAACGCGGCTTATAGCCGTGTCAGACCGCAGCTACAACCCAGGAATAACCCGGGTTGTTGCCTTTCACACTGGAGCCGTGTCTGCCTAGGACAGTGCTCCACATCCCCCATCTTACATATTTTTTATGGAAGCTTAACATGCCCTTACTGTAAGATTTGCATGTAATACCCCTCCCAGTAGCATGAACAATCGCCACATCCCAGTCCGCCATCGGATTGGTTGCATAAACATATCCTGTACGGAAGGCTGGATCTAGAGGATCCAAGCCTGTGCCAGAAGTGCGGTTGGTGCACAGTACTTAATGACAGTGGCTGAATCCAGACCCCCGCACGCTTTATATGCATGGGTCCATAGGTTCACGCACGTAACGGGGAGTGCACGCCCCCCTGCACTCCTCGCAAACGGTATTAAATGTGGACACTTGCGTGTACAGATTCCTACCTTCACTTTTACAAAGGGGACAGGCTTACCCCCGCCCCTGACTCCTCATTAACATGTCTATCCCCGACTGGGGTATATCCCGGTGGGGATACAGCCATCATAAGTGAAGGGTCTTCCTTCGTAAGTTCGCTCAGGGAACATCTGACCTGCGTAAGTCCCCCATCGGCTAAAACTGAGGATCTGGCCCAGTGCCACCAACCACAGAATCTATAGCTTGTAGTGCACTCACACATTTCAAAGAGTAAGGAAAAGAAAGTGACTTTTTTACCCTCAGAATTATTTGGGTGTCCTTACACTTTTCTTTCAGCTTTGGAAGCCAGGTAATAATGCCTAATCAATAGGAAGAGATGGACATCCATACAGTGTATCAGATTGAGTTAGTTTAGTTTACTGCATCATAAAGTATTCATTTGGTGAAGAACAGATTGCAGGCCTGCTCCCCTGACTTTAATCAGATGATCACATGTCATGTCTGCTAACAATATGCGAGACTGTAAGCCAGAAATCTTTGTCACAGTCCCAAGCAAGGGCTATCTACTCTTCAAGTCTGTGCCACAATACACTCAATCAAAATGATAACACACTAAGGAACCTTTGCCTCAATCATTTTGTTGACTTTGCATGAAATAAAATAGCTTGTAAACAGCCTGATTATGTGTGTTTGACGCATATCGATTTAATCACCTAACAGAAGGTATGCACTACCAGAGAATATCTATTTCCTGCTAGGCAGTAAAATACAGTGGCCTTCACGAATAAAAATGTTTAATGCTTTTCTCAATAAATTCAGGTTTACAGAATAACGCAAAATGACCTTACTGGAAATAAAATAATAATAAAATAAAAAACAATGTAGTGTCTATGGGCTGGATGCTCATTTAAGAAGTTCAGCTGACTTCCGTGCATGTGCAGTACCAATATTACCACAATGCTACGTTCCATGCGGAAATTGGCTATCGCAAGAGGAGCAATGGCCGCCCGCCATGCCTATGAGATACGCATGGTGAGTGGTGGTAGGCATTTAAATTGTACAGTAAGGACTGGGTTTAGCCCTTATGTGTGATTCTCTATGCTACACACATGCAGAGTCTTGTGGCATAGTTCAGATAACACCCGGTACATGGATTCACTATCTGCACATAGGAGAGCAAGGGTAGTGCCCTGCTCTCCTATGTGCAGTAATGAGCAGGGCCGCCGTTATCAAATGTGGGGCCCAGTACCCAGCCTCGGGGCCCCATCCCTAGGTGACATCATTGGTTACATCACATAAGGGTGGGACCCAGTGGACACGCTTTAACAACGGGCCAGTGCGCAGGGAAGAAATTCCCTGCGCATTGGCCGGCTACTAAATAGCGCTGAGCAGCAAGTATACCACCGATACCTGCTGCTGCTACAGAGCTGGGTAAGTATCGGTGGGCCCCCATCAGGTCCGGGCCCAGTAGTCCCGGCTGTCCCCCCCTGATGGCGGCCCTGGTAATGAGAATAAGAAAATCTACACAATAGCCTCCGTCACGGGCTCAGGATCAGGATCACCATCCATGGCTGCGATGTATTGTGTAATGTGTTTATATATAAATGACAAGAATATTATCAGGCAACAATTATTTTAAGAGAGTAAAAAAAAAGGCAAGGTTGTACAGAGATGTACAGAGGTGACTTATAATATCCATTAAAATATATGGTGAACACTTTTTTGTATATTGCATATCATGAAATATGGTAAACCTCACATGCTGTGTGGATAGAACGCTAAGCATCCAAACAGCAGTACAATGCATTTAATGACGTAAGAATTAAAAATGTATATAAATTATTATTTTTTTTAATTTTTTTATGATGCCGACACCTATATGTAAAACTTATATGTAAAACCATAGTAAAAGGCATTTTTACACAAATGTGATACAGTGCAGGGTTGGCTGTCACACAATACTGACTTACATTGTGTGTTATTATTATTAATAACAATCATCGTCATAATAATAATTATGTCACTTCTTGATTTCAGGTCAGAATATGCTTAAGTATTTTTATCTTTATTTTTCTTACTAGTGTATTATTATATCTTTCATAAATGTCAAAAGAGTGTTTTATAATGGGGCTGAATCATTTGTAACATAAGTGCACCACATTTTAGAGAATGGATTTGCAAACAAATACCAACAAGATAATATGTAATGTAATACAATAGTCAGTGATATGGTATAAAATATTTAGTATTGTCAGTTCTGTATCCCTTGTAGCATGTAAAAGTACACACTTATAATGATATTCTGGTGGGAGGATCAAGTGTGCTTTTCACGGAGTGTTGTTTTATCAGTTAAAAGCATCTAGCTATGTAACCATATGCATGTTGATATGTGGCACTAGATTACTTAGTTATATTTGGAGACACAAAGCTTTTTTTCCCCCAAAAAAGGGTGGAAATGTTCCTTTGGTAATTGTGGAGACCTTTGGCATTGTCCAGGTGAACTTTATATAAAAAACACATTTCCAGACATATTTAAAGCATGTGATAAAACTTAAAAATACACGAAAGGGATATAATGAATGCAGAAATTCCCAATCTCCACTCACTCTCGCTCTTATTCATTTATGTAATGCATTAGGTTTAGCAGCATTTTTCAATTAAAACCGGCCACACACTATACAATCATTGGAAAGATCAGCCAATTATTTTCTGATTGGCACAAATATTGTGTAGTGATTGGCATGGAAGGACTTAAAAATTAAAGTGGTGACTCTAATGTGGGAATGTTTACCCTGTATCCGACACATGTATTACAGCAGGTGGGGACTGACAATGGGTGTGATGTACTCTCTGTGTGCATATGTATTTTGGTTAACGACCTTTAAGTCAGTGACCTAATTTAAAGATACTTATAGCTATGATTATTGATGCCCTGACTTTGACCATAGCTTGCTGT
Source organism: Limnodynastes dumerilii (assembly GCA_011038615.1). Classification (NCBI taxonomy): domain Eukaryota; kingdom Metazoa; phylum Chordata; class Amphibia; order Anura; family Limnodynastidae; genus Limnodynastes; species Limnodynastes dumerilii. Next base: position 1,565,422 of record WWET01000009.1, read on the forward strand.
TATCCTGAAGCTTCAGGGCATGCTGGAAGAAAGAGACAAGTCTACAAAAACTAAATTCACTTAAAAAGCATTGTTTATTATGATAGACTTAATTCTTCATTTAATGTGATCATATAAGATTTCTTCTGAATGTATAAAAGAAATAGACAACACCTGGTTTTCTATATTGTTGCTGTGTTACAGAACATTATTTTCATATTAACATTTAAATATCAAATTTCTTGTGTTGAAAATCTTCTATAAATCACAAAGCTTGGTCTATAAATGGCTTTTCTTTTAACAAATGCAACAAGCTGAGTAAGTGCTTTTTGCCTGTGGCTATCTTGTCAGATATCACAGCAATGCAGGCATCTGGGGCAGTTTGGATGAGTTCTGTTCCCTGGGATGTGTATTTTTATATAGAAATTGCAGGATGCTCTGAAATTCAGGAATAACACAAGTTAAACAGCTTTATTTGATATAGGGGACTAAAGGGTGAGGCCATATTGACAATGGTCAATTTCATTAGTGAATCTGTAATAAGTACAACATCATGGGCAATCACAGAATTTATAGAGGAGGTTTCATACCATGTCACCATGCAGTTGGGGTGGTTATCCGTTTAAGCTGTACAGTCAGTTCTCAGTCCTTTCTATCTCCTTCATATACATGGATATCCATCACATTGAACCAGAGTTGCCAACTTTTTAAAGCTTTTCTCTGGATTTTTACAAGGGGGTGGGACTTAATGACACAATTTATGCAAATTGTGGCATTAAGCCCCACCCCCTGTCAATCACTCCTGTAACCTCTAGTGTCCCTGGGGGTGGGTAGGGCTTGATGACATCATCAAGTCCCGCAAAATGGACCTCAGTGTTGTGACCTGTAGTGCGCACTCCTTTTACAGTTGTATTGTACTCAATAAACCATACATTATGTGAGTGACAAGTGTGTGCTGTATACATAAACATAAAAATGAATAATAATAATAATAATAATAATAATAATAATAATAATAACTGGAGGGTGGTGATTTCATGGAAGTTTGAGGATGGTTTGCTTCACAAGAAGGGTGGTGGGTGGGTGAAACAGGCAGACTAGATGGGCTAAGTGGTTCTATGGTTCTAATAAATTCTAGGTTTCTATGTAACCATAAGTGCAATTGTTATAGATCATGTAATAATCAAACATTGTCTATGAAGTTCACACATTTCTGGATAAACATCTAAGGCTGGTATGAATATACACTATTATTGACTGTAAGTCATTAAAAGAGAGTTGTATGTACAGACATGAAGACAAATATGACTTTTTCTAATGTAATAATTTCCGACTGGTGATTCTGTGTAGGGTGTGCCCTGAGAATAGCTCCCTCTGTGCTTCTTGGTCTCTATCTGCTTTGGGTGTGCCCTGAAATCAGGTCAATACAATTACGCTATGCAGCAGGGCAGTAAACTGCAAGCTTGATTCGCCCAAGATCCCCAAACATGCACTTTCCCAGTTGGCAAGCAAACTGTGACTCATAAGCCCTGTTTTATAACAGCCATATGTTGAGCAAACCTCTATCTCTTTAACGCAATGCTTTCTAATCAGATCTATCATTAAACTGGATTCACCATAAATTTTATTCATTACCACCCCTGCCCATTGACAACATATAAAAACACACAAAACACACTAGGTTAACCCTTCTGCTCCCACGCTGTTATTATTCTGTTACTTTTTAAACATGTTTAGCAACAATGAATGAAATCTAGAACTAGAAAATATATTCTGTACAATTATATCCTAAAACTAAATATTTTCATATCTTTTCTTTTTACAAAGCACTTTTCTTTAACATCTAGGAATCTAAACAATAGGTTAAATTATACAGTCTCAGCTGGGTACATACTACAAGCTTTTCATCATTCTAATCACAGATAAACAAGTGTTTGGAACAATATGAATGCTGCATAGCTGATCATTGCAAAGTACATAAGATTGTTTGATTGCATCTTTTAGACAATTTAATGGCCTAAATTTTCCTTTTCCACCTCTGTGGGCATGAATATTCACATTTTGGTTGGAGTTATGGGAAAGAAAATCACAGATCTGCCGGTAAATGGAGGGTAGTGTAGATGCATCTTAATGCTGATCGGAACTTCAAATCGAATGTAAAATCGCTTAAAAATATGGCATCATGAGAAAAAGTGTACCAAGCTTTACATACATTTGCAGATATTTTACTTTTATCTTACATGCAGGATACAAATAAGTGAGAGGGGCAAAAGGGCAAGGCTTGGTGGCAACATTATAATGGTGTTAGAAGTGTATTAATGTCATTACCTCTGTAAATGCAGTATGATAGAGAGGTTCAGCCATCCACCAATCAGCATCTTAAAAACTATTCATTGTACTATAATTGGTGGATTGCTCCAGCCATCCATAAATCAGCATGCTGACAGTTATTCGCTACCCTGATTGGTGAATAGCTCCAGCCATCCACCAATCAACACACTCACAGCCATTTTTTATATGGCTGTTAGCTGGGAGGCAGGTAGAGAATGCTGCCCTCCTGCTCTGATTGGGCCTGATCCAGACCTACAATGTAGTGCTGAGCATACTAACGCTCAGCATTACATCGTGGGACTCCCCCTGCCCCCAGTGTAGTTACCCTCGCTTACGCCGGCTGAAGGCTACCCTAACTTCAGCCAGGGTAAGTGAGGGTAATTACGCTGGGACGGCGGCGTTAGTACCATAATGCCGCCCTCCCAACCTCATTACCCTCCCTCCCCCCGCATCCCTACACTAACTAGAGCATAGTAACACTGGGGGACGGCCCCTCCAGCGTTACTACGCTGGTGCTACGGACGCCCGATCCACAATTACCCGGCAACATCTGCCCGGCGCATGCGTAGAACGACTTTTCAGACGATCTTACGCTTACGCCCGCCGTAGTTATTACGGTGGGTGTAGCTCTGGATCGGACCCATTGTGTGTAATCCACAATCAGAGCATACAGGAAGTGTCTTTCACAGACTACATGAAGCCCGCCTGTGCATCTAAGTTTCTTAGTTGTGCTCTAGTTCTCCGGCACTGTCAAAAAACATTGATAAATGAATCAGCATGTCATGAATTTGGTTTTAGTGTGTTTTTTTGTGTGCTTCTGGTAGTGAATTAGATGGGATGCTCCATGTACAAGCTCTGCCAGGTGTGCTTTAGATATACAGACTTTTGCTTTCAGCCTGGAGCAGTTCATTGCTTTCAGATGATCACTATTAAATAACGTGAATGCTTTAACATTGGTGGCAGTGTGCCGATGTAACATATTCACTGGGATTGCAGCAATCATGGTATGTGCAGCTCCAGCATTTAATAATACGTAACTGGTTTACGATCGAGGGCCCCAGTGATGCCCCTGATCTCTACTTCACTGCAGCACTAAGCTGTAGGGATTGCAGCAGTTTCTGTCTTTTTCTTTAATTATGCAAGGTGGCGGCACTGCATATGCTGAATTCAGATGCGTTATAGGATTGCAACACTTGTGCATGCATTGTATATATAAGCCAGCATTTTCCAATCCTAGCAATCAGAAAAAGATGCCTTTTTGGTAGCTTGGGTCCAATACATTATTTTTTATTATTATTATTATTATTAGTTAAGGAGTATGGGGTTTATAAATACAGACACCCCATATATTGTATATAAAATAAAGTGTGCTTGTGAGGGCTTTCATATTTGGACTGTAGAGGAAATTGGGAATTAAAAGTCACAACATGAATCCAAAAAAGACATTCCATATCAGCCTGAACTTCCTATTCAGGCTTTGAAACAAGTTCCTGCACTTAAAGGCAGTGGTGATAGATAAAAACAATATAAGGTTGATTCACATTTATTTCACATTTCTTTCCACAAGGTCTCAATCATAATACTAATGTACAAGCTTTTCTGTAAAGTGACTATAAGAGAAAGAAATGGATAAATATTTATCTGCTATTAAACATATTGCTTATAGTCTATATGCATGCATGTAGTGTGGGTAATGGGTAGATTGCCGTGTTGTAGAACAGGTAAAAATAAAACTAACTGATTTATATACAGTATTTCATCGTACTTGTAACTGTATACAGACGAGATATCAAAATATATCCACGGAGGATTACATGAATGAGTCATTGTGTACTATGTACTATGTAGTACTGGCTTGAAAATGGAGAACGAGAAAGTGATTAATCTCCTTACTGTGCAAGGAAAGCTGCTCTCTGCCCGGGGTTGGAGAAGGTTGAACATTGCAAGAAATTAATAGAGTCAATGAATACAATAAAAATAATGGCTGGTTGTTTAACCATTGTAAAGCGCTATGTTATTTGATGGCACTATATAAAAACATGTTAATAAATAAATAATACACCAATGTTATATGGACAGACACACGGATAAACAAATCAGGAAACTCCTTGTCCAGGGAACTGGGCCATTTGCAACGGGGACCGAAAAGGCATAGAAATCGAACCCTGGAACACCGTGCTCTGAAAAGTAAGTAACCCCACTCCCTAACCCTAAGTCTACCCACACAACAGCCTAACCCTAATTTCCTGGAGAGGGTTACTCACCTCTCCTGTGGTCCGGCTGCAGCACTTTCAAAAATGAATGTGTGACTATGCCAATTGTATACTCACACATTCATAAAAAAAAATGATGCAATGGCTCTCATTCGAAATAGGGACAGCCAAAAAGCAACTTTCGGCTGTCCCTATTTCGCAATGAGAAACATCGCAGCGTGGACTCACAATAGCTTCTTGCTGTGCTTTACTTTTAATTCTATGAAAAATATGTAAAAATTCTATAAATGTATTGTTTCTTTAATTTTATTGATACTAGCTTTGTAATTTAAGTATTTTTACCCTGACATAAATACTTATTAAATTGTTTGGACCTAACTACTAAAAAAAAACTCAGAACTGCTCAATATCTCTTTTGGATCAGAAGCAACTTCAAAATTTTTTGGAAACACTAAGGGTACCTCGGGTTTGGAAACCACTGCTGTAGTGAGTAAAATTAGGACACAACATGAAATGAGAATATAATTGGAGAATATAATTATACGTGTTAATTATTTTTGTTGCTCACTGCACGCTTGACGTTGCATTAAGGGCAAATCAAAAGCGGTCTCGCCTCCCAGCAGCTGCTGCACTGATGAAACAAATGCCAATGCAGTTGACATCTAGACACTCCCGTAGACTCAGTGCATGCAGCCAATCACTCTGTGTTTATAACCACATACAAGTCTTTGACAAGTGTAACCCTTCCCTTTGGTGCTAAACCACATAGAAATGTACACGCCTAACTTTATTCTGACAAGCTGTGTTTCTGATTGTAGTGAGCTTTCTTAGAAGGAAGATAAAAAGGACTGCGAGAAGCAGTTTACATTTCCACAGCAGAGCGAAGAAATGTAAATACATAAGGGGTACTAAAAACACAGGTGCCACATAAGAGCGAGTATTGCTACCATGCCATATACCTTGTATGCTTATCCATAGTAAATGTTCCCCTGTTGTGTGTGTTTTTTTTGTTTTGTTTTTTTGCAGATGTTAAAGACCAAAACAATCGCATAACTGTTTAAAAAAGTTGGGATTGGATCTTTCCAATACAATTTCTGGCTGTCCCCTATGAACTATTCCATATGGTCAGCTATAGGGGGCTATAATGGAAACTAAAGCTGGACACACACTATAAGAGACATTAGGCCAGATCCTGACTTAAGCTCCTCTTAAGTACACAAGCGTACCCGAGTTACGCACTACTAAGTATAATGCACTCCCCCGGGAAACCCCCTGGTATGCAAGTAACTTAACTGATTTACGAGTTCAAAACCCTCCCCTAAATTTTCCTTGCGTATGTCTGGTCGTACCTAAGTGCCTTCCCAGCCCATACTGTACAATTGAAATGCCTCTCTTCACCCACAATACGTATTTTCGGCTTGCACAGGGATGGCACACCTTATTGTACGGAGATACATAAAAGTTACATACAATCAGTTACAATGCGTTACATCTGCCGTGTGCATGCAGCATGCAGAAATGATCTGTCGTCAATGGGATGTTTTGGAGTGGGGTGTTTTGGAGGGGAGGGCGGCCTCCAGATGTTACACGCGTTTTACTTTGTTCCTTATGACAGGAATTACGGGGAAAGGGGCTGTGCTTCCCTTTCGCCCGTCAAGCTGGGCAGGGGAAGCATTTAAATTGTTGGGGAGGGAATAGGTATTTATGAGCGGATCAGTGGTCGGACAGACCTTGCCCTGTGGCAGCAGAAGTCACACAAATATCCGCTAGAGAGGGGAAAGACGGGGAGTACAGAAAGCGTTCAGGAGTCTCAATCAGGTCCTATGTGTATCTTCTGCGTTGATTTATAGATTGATAGTGCTTATTACTAGAAAGAATAAAAAGTCATGTCAGGGGCTATCACTGTCCACTGCTTGCCCAAACTTAACAGCTGGAAGCATCTTTTTGGGAGTCAGTTATGGCAATGCCTACCACTAGATGTACTAAACCAAGAGCCGTTATTACAAACATTCAGAGCTAGATTTACTAAGCTGCAGGAAAGGAAAAGTGGAGATATTTCCCATAGTAACCAATCAGATTCTAGCTCTCACTTTCCTATTACATACAATAAAATGGCAGCTAGAATCTGGCCCTCAGATTAATTAGTATTGGGTAACAAGTCTGCATGTCTGAAATGACAGCATTCTGTGAGCTGGAGAGAACAGGGGAAGAGGGAGCTTGGGAGAAAAGGGGGATGGGGAGAGGGAGCTGGAGAGAACAGAGAGGGAGGGAGCTGGGGAGATGGGGTAAATGGGGGGGGGG
>WWET01000009.1:1581800-1594847 GCA_011038615.1 Limnodynastes dumerilii
ATATATATACACAACACTTCCACTTATGTATCAATCCCCAATGTCCTATAGAGTTGAGGATTGCAGGAACATTGTCTGTTACCACCCAGTCTTGCTATAATGATTGCTAAAATTGTAAAGTGCTATGTAATCTGATGACTATGGACCCGATTCAGAGTCTGAAAATAAGAGAGGAAAGTTACTCCTGGGCAAACCCATTCTGATTGCAGGGGGAGTCAAGTTATTTGTATTCTTTGCATGCAGGGATATATCTTTGCTTTTGCTTACTGCACACAGATACTGACAAGCTTTACTTTTACACTTCTATTTAGACTTGGGCTGGGAAACGCCACCTCTCAACTCTAATACTGTTTGCAACAGATAAAACTTGCCTACCCTGAAATCAACATGGTTTTGCCCAAGAGTAATTTTCCTCTCTTATTTTCAATCTCTGAATCAGGTCCTCTTTCCTCTTCAGTAATGCTATGTATATTCTAGTGAGATAGTATAGTGTGCTTGTAATAAATACCAATAAATATATATATGTTTCAAATAAATTATAAAAAAAAGGCTGACTGTTTATAACACCCTGTAACATGATTATTGAACATTCAATGCTTGTGCCAATGCACTGGACGTGTAGAGGTTGTAATGGAAGTACTGATTCCAAATGCATTTATATTTAAGGTTAATATTGAAGGAGCTGTAAGTATAGTTAATACAATAGAAAGGAAATTACTGATTTTTTTATTTTCAATTATTTTTGTCACATAATATAAGTAAGAGACTAAGGGCTAGATGTTGCCCATAGCGACCAATCAGATTCTAGCTCTCACTTACCTGTCACATGCTAGAGAATCTCAGCTAGAATCTGATTGGTTGCTATGGTCAACATCTAAATTTTTCCTTTTGAGGAGTTTAGTAAATCAAGACCCAAGTCTATAGTTTGCAAAATTGTCTCTTGTACTGAAACACTTCACATTCATTGAAAATTATGAAATGGAAAAGAGGATAAAGAAAGTAGTTAAATAGGTTGAAAGAAAAAAAACCATGGTAATTAAGGAGACAGTAAAAGTACAGATGTATAATAAGTAATATGATGGGATGTCACTGTGGTGATGGAAATATATATAGTTTACTCCACATGGCATTAGTGAGACATTTTATTAAAGGTATGGCAATGTTGTGATGTCATAATGGTAACTGCTGACAACAGTGCTTGGCTTTCTCACACACTCAGACAGGCCACAGACAGGGAAGGAAACACAGAAGCGAAGTATCTCAGGAAAGAAATCAGCGCCTAACTTGGATGTGTCTGAAGACTTGGAGCTTGACTACCCCCAAAAATGACCTTGAGCTTGTTTACTTTATTAATGGAGGTTCTAGCAGGAAATCATTGCGATCGTAGCCGTTCGGGAAATTCAATGCTTCTCAAAAGGGGACATTTGTCCTCTTTTAGTAAATTGCGCAGCTTTGCTAAGGAATGGGAAACAGCTAAAGCTTTTTTAGCTCTCAATATGGGATGTGTGTCTGTCTGTGTCTGTCTTACATGTTCACTCTTTACTAAATTTGGCTATTAAACTCTGCTTAGCCTCTTAATGCCAAGAGGGAATGGCGATCCTTCCAGTCATGGGTCCCCAGAGGTTTCCTCCATGGGGGGTTCTCCTCTCCTGAGTACTGAAGGATGACTCTTCGTGAGTCTAGAGGCTTTTACCACCTTGATCCTCTTATAGGACAGGTTTATTATTTTAAAATTATTTTAAAATTATATGCAGAGTAGAAAATTTATATTTTGCTTATGTAAAATAATCACTTTAATAAATATTTTCTTTTTAAATATAAATGACTTGTTTCTGTGTTTTGATGGTGAGTCTAGAGGCTTTCTCTACCTTGGTTCTCCCATAAGACAAGTTTATAAAAAAAACTTATTTTAGAATAAAAAAATATTTATTTTACTTATGTAAAAAAAAACGGAGAGGGGGGGAGGGGGAGGGGGAGAGGGAGAGAGACTGTCGGTAGGCACTCCTAGCAGGGTAATAAAGCACTCCGGTGCACAACCAGCTCAAGTGAGCAGCATAGAAGCAAGTGGAAAGGTGGCACTCAGAGATTTGTAAAGTTCAAAAACGACACTAAGTCAAACCATATAGTTTACACCAACGTTTCAGTTCAATTTATTGAACTTTCATCAGGGTCAGTTTTAGTACAAATGCAGAAAGTATATATAGAAAAAGAACCACTTACCCCATCAAAACGCCACACACACACGCACGCACGCACGCACACCCTAAAAGTTAGATTTTAACCTTTCTTCCCACTTTGTAAATGGTAGTGTCCCAGTTAATATGGTGATTTCTAAGGGTGACAAAATTTACAATACTCCATCCTTATTGAAGCACTTATCACAGGAGGTGATACTCCAAACTGGCCCTTTTTCCTGTACCCCCCCTACTTCTCTGTTCAATATCAGAAGCTACAAACATGCCATAATATAATCGTACCAGAGAATCATTATAGAATGATTATTGGGTGTTTGGAAAATTCATCCTAACCCCTCAAGACAGTGATAATTGGCCAGAACTGTTAATAATTGCATGATAGGGTCAATAATCAGTGTATTGTATGGCCAGCGTAAGTGTGCTTTTACCATGTAATGACACCTTCCGAACACCTAACAATTTTCATGAACCGTATTGTTTTGATCAAGTCCAATTACAGAAATGCACACATTGTATACTAAGTAAACAAGAAAAGGGAAAAATACCATTTACAACAAATATTTATGATCTCCATGTTAACCAAATGCGTTGGTTTTACTTCTAAAACCTTATCTTATGTTAAGTTTGTAAACAGCTGCTCAGCATCATTTGCATAACGTTTAATTTGTTTAAAGAGATAAAGAGAATTGTGACCTCAAACAAAAAATAAACTCAAAGTAAATAGAAACCAACTTATTGCTATAAACACACATAATGATACATTTCAGTGTGTTTGAAGTGACTGTTACAAGAATATTCATTATTTCATAATATTTGTCCTGCTAAATTAAAGATAGGAGATGATAAAAGAATTTAAACAGCCCAGACAAGTAGTCTATCAGTCACACTAGGTTTCTCTGCCCTACGACTTGTCTTACCCGAACAATTTTTTCCTGCTTGCTCCAATATTGAAGCACATAAAGCATCAGATTCCCATTTTTTTATTCAACCGCATCACTGAGCAGACGTTTTGCCTGGATCTGCAAGCACAGGGACGCCACAGATGGACTTGCAACAGCCAGGGCTAACCTAAAGTGCGGAAATTCATGCAAGTCTGGCTCAGTAGTATTTAGAGGGAATAGCTCTACTGCACACTGACTAAGAGGGAACGCCCGCTTATAAACGTAACTCGACCCCTTTTGTCTAAAGTATCATTCCTGTTAAGTCTAGATGGATGAAAATTATTGGTTAACACGGGATACGTGCGTATCTGCCGTACCAAAAACAAATATTAAAACCCACCCAAATTTGGAGGACTGGATCCAACTAATACGGATTAATCTGATAAAAAATCTGTAGCGATAACTGGAAATATATAATCTAAATAACAATGCTTGATAACAACAGACCTGATCTTCAGATCAGATTTATATGCAATTGGATCTATGAGTAAGAATGTTTGGGGATCCGTGATAGCTATCCATCCCTGCGATCACTCCACTAACCACTCCTCTCGCACCAACGGACATCCAATCCAATCCAGTCTAAGAGAAAGGTACCTTCTACGCCTCGCAGTGAGCTTGCCTATATCGCAGATAGTATGTAGAGTATAGAGTATTGGCGCGGATTGTTAAATTAATCAGAGCAGTGCAGAAGCTGATGATCGCCACAGTTTCCATGGCGATCATACCTTTGTAAATGGTAAAGCCTTCATTTTAGGAAGATAAATCTATCTACTGAAAACCACGGCTTCACCATTTAGTAAATGGAGCCCCAAGTGTCCTATGTGCCATATGATACCTTTCTTTTATGATCTAGCACTATTAGATGTTGCTCTGAACCTCATACAGGCAACATCTACCAGCTTAGTGCAGGAAACCTTGTTTCACCCAATAGACATAGCCTACCATGATTTTTCCAACACCTGTGAATGAAAATGGCAGCAGTTCAGATATCTGAATCAGGAGGCAGAACGTCAAATCACCTTTACTGCACAGTCACACATACTTGTAATCACAGACCTGTCAGAAGCATCATTTTACTTATTTTCAGTACATTTCTACTGCTAAATTACATGCACAATAAGTAGTAACCGCACACTAAGAAGTACTAAGAACTGAATCCTACCAACACTATGATTGGTTACGAGGGATTGTCCTGAAAAAAACCCCTTGATTAGTCGAAATTTATATAGTTAAATAATACATCAAAAGATACTGGGCCGTATGCAGAGCTCCGATATTTGTTACTGCTCATGTGCAGTAATTTTGTAATGCCATCTACGTTTCTTTTTGCAACGTAGATTGCGTATATGCAGTCTTTAAGACCGCGTATAAGCAATCTAGAATGCAAAAAGAAACGTAGATAGCGGTACAAAATTACAGCGCATGCGCAATAAGAAATATCGGAAAACTCCGGGCGCATATGCAATGCGCCCGGAGCTCTGCATATACGGCCCACTAATAGGAAACTCATAGGAATATAGGATTGCTGCTGATTGCAAGCACCAACAGAACGATTTCACATTATGGACAATGCAAACAGTGTACTCATAGTCCTACAATATTGCAACCTTCTATTTTTGATTGACATTTTACTCCTCTGTCTTCCACTCAGATGGTGAAGAGCAAAGAAGTTGCTATATTGTGTTTTGACTGATGTTGGTCTCATTATTAAGGACATCAAAATAACAAAAATGTATATGGACAAGAAGCCACTTTTCCTGCACATTTCATCCACTTTCATGTTGTAATCCAACAATGCTATCAAAATATAAAAAAAACCCACAAAAACCTATAAATCTCTAGAGAACAACTTTTTCCATTACATAACATCAATATTTAATGAATGGATTCAAAGCCAATCTTAGAGGAATTGATATATGTTGACTAAAACACTACTAGCGGAATATTTGTTCCTCAGCTTAATGTATTATTCTGAATTATAAACAGATATTAACCAATAGGCCAAGGGAATAGGCCATTTAAACATGTATCAAATCACGATGGTTTATATTAAAATATATATAAATAAATATATATATAAAGCTACCAATATAAAATAACCGCTATAACAAACCATTATATAAAATAAAAACATAAATCCCAAGTTATGGATGTACAAAAATAAAAATGGATAAATTAAAAGTGCACAAGTCGGGTGTCTGGAGATCTGTTCGGCAGGGCATCGCATTCGCTCCACCTGCCTAAACCCAGTAAGGTAGGTAGGTAGGTGTGTATGTGTGTGTGTGTGTGTGTGTGTGTGTGTGTGTGTGTACTGTAGATCAGCAGCTGATCTGCATTAGTGACACAGAAATATATACACAGTTACAAGTGTATTTTATTTTGTATTTTAACATATTGGGAAAAGAAATTGTAGTCCACAATGGAAATAAAAACATGAGAAAAATCTAGTAAGACTTTATTGTCGGTTGATGTCACACACTAGCCAATGAACTGGTCTTTCATACTGCCTGTGAACTCTTTTGTAATTGGTAGAATGTTCTGTGTCTTACATGTGACCAAGCACAAGAACGTTCCATAGCTACATAAACTCTTCAATCTCACACCAGTATCGCCTATGCACCAGGTTACTTTGCTGTGCAAACATATTGCTTCCTGACTTCAGATGATATTTGGTTTACCTGACTACTGCTTAGTCTCCATTTTACTTCACTATTTTCTGCACTTGACCATTGATTAGTATTGTGATTTGGTTGCTAGGGAGGTTGGCTGGTAAGACTCTTCAGACCAGACTTACCTTCTGGCCTGCAATGTCTCCTTGTGAAGTGGACAGGAAGGAGGACACTTAATGTTTGAACTTGGTGGACTTTTGTCTTTTTTCAACCTCATCAACTATGTAACTATGTAACAATGCACAATCATGAAACGCAAGTGATTATGGACCTGATTCACACTTAAGAATGAATTTAGGAACTTTCCTAAATATACGCACGGACCAGATCCAGAACAGCGATTCACAGATAGTAGAGAAGCAAGCTAACCACACCTCCAGCTTCGGAACTGCTAAGCACATGCGGTTTACTTGGCGTGTGTATTCAAGTGTAGATATTTTTCTTTACTATGAATCACATGTATGCTGTTATGTTCTTAAAGTTAATCAACAATCACTGATCAGCCCCTAAGTGCAATTGTAGTTTCAAAACACAAAATCTTTTTGTATTAATGTCTAAACGATTATATAAGTTTAAATGTTGTAATTGTTTTTGTTCAAATTTAAACTTGTCTCATTGTTTGTTTAACCCTTAATGTGCCGCGCAACAATGTATTTCCTGTTTAATGTTTGTAATTAAGTTTGTTTAGTTTATTTGGGGTTTATTTTCTTTGTTTAAAAATTTTTTTTTGGGTCAATTGTATTTTATTTTTACTAATGATGTTTTTTTTGTTTTTGTTTTTTTTACCATTGAAAGGCCTTTGCTAATGAAATCAATTAAAAACATTTGTAAACAAATGCAGAGATCAACTTAAGAATGGCAGAGGTCATTCTTATCTTTGTTCGTGCGTATGTTTATTTCTGCAAGGTTTTCTTAACTGTGAATTAAGTATCCAGGAACGCCCATACTGTACATTAGTAGCCCAGGTCATGCTCATTTAGCAGAGGTGGAACTAGCGAGTTGTGGGCCCAGGTGCAATATGCTTTGGCCCCGATGCTATCCCAAGTAACCCGGTGGCGAGCTTCGGGGGTGCGGTGATGACGGCTGTGGGCCCTTGTATTAGCATGGGCTAATTGGTGCCGTTACACCAATGGTAGTTCAGCCCCTGCCCTCTAGCCACGCAACGGAGGTCATTCTGTTCTGAAGCCTGAATCATTCCTAAGTAGCCGTTCTTATCTGTGAATCATTCGCCCATGGTTTCCGTGTGTAGCTTTGAGTTCTAGGCATGCTCAGTTAAACTGTTCTTAAAAATACGCACACAGACCGTTCTTTCTTAGTTGTGAATCAGGTCCTATCTTATTAATGGGAGAGAATGGGAAACGATTAAGTTTTACTATTGCTTTGCTTTCTAATTAGAAAGTTTTCATCAGAACTATGCTGGGATGTCTTTCTCCTAACGGTGCTGCACTGCAACCAATGCTTTCCTATGGGAGCCGCGTGTCAGGAGAATTTAGTAAAAGCTACGTTATTCTTCACTTAAACGGTCTTGGGGATGGACAATCCAGGATTGCAAACCTTAAGCTGGGTACACAATGGAATTTTTGTTACTCTAATTAGTCATGATTCTACACCTCATCTTTGTACTGCTCACACTGAAATGATTCACCGCTGGATCATTCAGTACTTAACAGCACACTCTGAATAAGAAGCAGACATCGGACACAAATCCCATAATGCAACGCGATTTCAGACAATTCAGCAGCACCGTGGCACTGTACAGACTAGTAAGATGTCGGAACGATCTGACAATTATTGTCTGGTCTGCACAATGATCATCAAAAAAAAAACCTTCCGGTGTGTACCCAGCTTTTCTGCTCTTGGCGAACCTCAAAGATGCGGCCCCCTATTCAAAGTATATTGCAGTACAAAAAAATCTCTAAAGCTGGCCACACGCTATAACATTATTGGTTGCTTCGGCAGATAACCACACAAAACATGGACAGGACCGATTTGTTTTAACGTAGACAAAATGATGCTTTAATGCTCTGATCCGATAATCTGATCAGTTGGAATCACAGATTTCCTATCAGGATCAGCACAATGCAGTGGGCAGAAAGCATTGATTGTTGGGTAGAGTGTGTCCCGGGAGATGGGATAACACACAATGGGGTAGATCCAGAACTACGTGTGCCGTACGTTTATTCGCGGAGCGTATTTTTGTGCACGTAAGTTCGCTGCACTCCCCTCGGCACACCCCTTGCACGGACGTATTTTGTCAAGATACGCTGCCCAAACCCTACCTTAACTTTTTCACACGTAACAGCGTACGTCCGCAAACGGACGTATAGACTACGTGAACGTACGCCGCTTAGCACCCCACCCCTGTAAACTTTAAATACCACCCCCTGCCTACTTCACGTAATTCAGACGTATTTTGGAGGAACGTAAATTAGGCACGCCCACACGTAAGTATTTACGTGACACATACGTGATTTGCCCATACGTTCACAATTACGCTACATGAATTAGGTGAATGTACGTTCACAATTACGCTACGTGAATGTGCGTATTTTCTATGGTGCGCATGCGCAGTGCGTTCTAAACTGCGATTTTACGTCTCCGCCATGCGTAAAATCGCTTCGAAGCGTAGTTCTGGATCAGGCCCAATGTGTAACCAGCTTTAGACAGATATACCTATACACATGATATATATAACTACAAGAGCAGTCAGCAATGAATAATGTGTTATACTGTAATTTGGTTTTATACGTCCTAAAAATCTCAATCACTGATGGAATGACATCAGACAAATGTGGGCAGTGTGAACGCATGTACAACCGTCTGGCAGTCTCCTGTGCTCTCAGATCTGCTGGTATACTGGGTACACATGAATCAGCATACTCATTGGGACTTCGGGGCGTATTCAGAGATCTGTTTTTTAAAGGTACGCAATTATACGCACGGCCGAAACAAGGAAACACCCACCAACAACCCGGACACTTCCCTCTCCCGAACGTGCGGTCGGTGACTTACAAGTCCATAAACCACTCTGATCTATCCATGTGGACTTATGCGCGTATATGTGCTCCGTCCGTGTGCGATTCTTGATAACTGCGCCTCCGTGCGTTCATTTAAGTGCCTCCCCCCACCCACTTTTACGAAAATTTTTCCGTACGTCTGATTTCCGTGTGTATGTCCCCAAGTGCGATTCACACGTACGTCCGTTAGGCACTTCCGTGCGTATAGTCAACGTAAAATACGTACATAAAAATATTACGCATGCGCAGTTGATCCCATCCTAAAAATACGCACAGAACTTCCCTCAAAAACGGATCTGTGAATACGGCCCTTCATAAGTGAAATGCACCTCATTGCATAGCTGTGGCTTCAAAGTAGTCTCTATATCCGGTCTGATAAAATAATGTACAATTCATGTAGACAAGGGCACTATAAATGAGTGATTCGGTAATAGTATATGGACATAACAGGTGCCTGCAGTTTTATTATTTAAACACTGAGGCACAGATCAGTCTCACAATGTGTGCTGTACCTGGCAATGTGAGGAGGTCGTGTTTACACAATCTCTTATAAGCCACTCGAGATTTCATGCTGAAAACGCAGAACAAACTGTCACTGCCCAATAAACCAGGATGGGAGATGATGCAGTCTCTTTATGTATAACTCATGTTAAATATACATTTCACTCTCTCTATTTCATGTGCATTGCCAGGATCTTTTCCATCTGCAGACATACAAAGCACAGAGACACATGCCACGTAGAATATTATTTAATGTACATAATCCACTACACAATTTAAAATTAGTGACTTTCAAATCAAACTGTGATAAGAGACATAAAATTCACTGTCTTGTACAACACTGGTTTTTTTTTTTAAATCAGAGAACTATAAATTGGAACCATCTGATCTTAAGCTTAGTAATAAATCTGGATGTGACTGATACAAGTTCATAGAACTGCTATGTGACTAATGCTGGGTACACACTACACTTTGGATCGGATTCTCACTTGAGAATTTTTCTTCTTATGAGCGTAGGTTTAGGTGCAGAGCTACTACACATGTGTAGTAACAATTTCACGTTATCTGCATAACGTAGATCTTTAAAGGTCGCATGTACACAATCTACGTAATGAAATGAAATCATTTCAAACAATGCCATTAGCGATCACACAGTAGCATTGATTATGCATGCATACACACTTGCACGATATCGTGTGAATCAACTGTTCAATCGTTTGATTGGACCAATAATTGTGTGAAACAAGTGTAGTGTGTGCCCAGCTTTAAGCTGTCCATACACTGTGCAATGCTTTTGCAAACCAGCCATACAAATTTGCATGATTATTTTCCAGTAGTAGGCGATTGGCTTTATCAATTGTGCTTGATTTACCCCCCTCAGCTGCTTACCTGCCAATATGTCTGCACTTTCGATATATAAAAAAGGCCCTTTAATAAAGAAAAACCAAGGATCGTATGTAGACTACCAGACGTACAAAATATACATCCGGAGTTTAGCGGTTTTTACTACTGCGCTTGCATAGTAAATTTTTTATGTAATCTACGTATCTTTACTGCATATATGCAATCTACATAAGGAAAAGACACGTAGATTATGTAAAAAATTTACTACGAATGCTCAGTAGTAAAAAACGCTAAACTCCAGGCGTATATGTAATACGTCTGGTAGTCTGCATACGGTCCCAAGTGTGAATTTACCATTAGGCAGCACAGTTTAACTACAGTAAATTCAAGAGGCTTGTAAATATGCTAAATATATATTTTTTCATACTGTGCAATATATATTACTTTAAACAGAGATACTATTTTCATTGATGTATTTTTTCAAACTGCTTTAAATGGTTAAGCGTTCTGCAAGATGTCATGTGACTGAATATCTGGCAAAGCAGCTCAGTCTGATAGGGCAGTACATACCCTCCTAAACTCTGTAAGGGTGGCGGCGAATGGGAAGAGGATTTAAATTTTACAGTAGGTGGTTTTTTTTATACCTTTCCGCGTGGATCTAAGGTTATACGGATTACTGATCCCTACAAGCAACTAAGGCAGCCTTATGGAAGCGTGATCTAGTTGAAGACCGCATGACAGAGGGGAGAGACGGGAGTATTCAGTCCATACTGTTTGCTTGTATTCAGGTCCTTCAGAAAGATATTTACAAATGGCAAAGAAATGTAGGAGGGGATGTTAAATAAAAAAATATGATGCACACTTCTATTTCTGCTTTAACTATTATTAATAACTACATTGGGCCGTATTCAGAGAACTGTTTTGACGGCCAGTTCCGTGCGTATTTTTAGGTACATTTCAACTGCGCATGCGTAGTAACTTATTTTACGTATTTAACGTAGACTATACATTAAGTGCCTCACGGACGGACTTGTGAATCGCACCTGGATACATACGTCCGAATATGAGACGCAAAAATACGCACGTGAAAATTTAAATAAAAATGGGTGGAGGGAGGTATTTAAAAGAAGGTATGTGGGCGCAATAACAGGAATTGCACATACGGAGGACATATACACGCACGCAACTGCTGGCGAAAAGTTACAGGTGATCTATGGACTCGTAAGTCGTAAGTGTGAGGGGGTGTGGCCTGCACCGGCCGTGCGTATAATTGCGTACTTTTAAGGAAATGGTTCTCTGAATACGACCCATTATAGCAAACACTGAGACCCACATAACAATCAATATAGCAGTCACCAGCAATACAAAGATATCTTTCAAATATTACTAATACTAAAAAAAAAAACTGTTGTGTTAAAGTGGTTTTTCTCTAGCAAATAGAATTTTGCCACTGTATGCCCACATATCACATTAAAATGACAAGAATGTCCGATTTAACCTACCAGGGCACGAGAGGCTGGGTCTGTACCACTGCCCACACAAGCTTGCATTTAAAGTTCAGTATTTAGCACCTCTGTCATCATCATACAAAACAACAATTTTACAGATTATAATAGGCCCCGATAATATGACTAAGGTAAGCAAAAGATGAAATGAAGCCATATTGGTAATGACTGCACCCCAGAGTATCTATCTGTTCATGACATATTTTCTCCAAATGGTTGAACGATTGTGAAGCGATTATCGCCATTTTCTGATAGTTTAAATACCGGGTCCCAGAGCTGAGGATTTCTGCTCCCTGAACGTTTGGAAATGCTCTCACAAGCTTTTAGAGGAGACGGCATTACCTGCCCTGCTGTTACTGCAACATGGACTGACCACAGTTCACTGACAGCAGCCAGTTCAGATAAGTAGAATGTAACAAGACATTTCTTGGGGAAAATGCTGAAAGCTTCCATTAGTCTGTATCATGGGTATAAACTAAAAACAGCAGACGGACAACTTCAAATTGTCTATATGTATTTTCTCCCCTATTTGTTCCTATACAGATAAGGGCTCTGCCTACAAGTGGAAATTAAAATCCGAAAATGGATAATCACTGTTTTTGCTTAATTTTCCACAAAAATGTGGCTTGGTTTGACTCACACCGTGACCTTACTATTTATAGTCATAGCAAAACGCCATGTTCTGCCCCAGATTACCATTTCTTTGCATTTCTATTTCAGCCAATAATAATATTAAATAATATTAATAATATTAAAGGCCTTTACATTTATTTAAATAACAGGTTATTTGCTATTTTGGAGGTAAAAAAAAAAAAAAACAACTACCAAGAAGCCTAAAAAATTCATAAGATCTGTTTCACAAATCACCAATTCAACCGAAAGATAATAAAAATGACAAAAGATTTGTTCTTATAGCTGATAAAAAATTGATGCCAAAGCATTCAAGTAAAGTTACTTTCTGTGTTCTGATTTAATGAATCATTTGAGCAGTATCTGACAAAGTGACACAGATGTAGGGCTCGTTGAAGCCTACACTAATACCTACTAGTACAGCCTTCCCTGGGACAGTGAATATAGAACAATGTGTCAGACTGAAGCAATATCAAAAGATATTAAGTGCAATGCAAGGGATGCAACAATGTTGGCCCACAACGTTCCTTGACCTGTGAATGTCTCAAAAGTACTTCCCTGCCCCAGAGGCTGAAATGACTCACTAAACCAAAACAAGAGGCCAAAGCAACACTTACAGAAGATGGCTTCAATGCAGTAGGTGCATATAGGATAATCTTATGAAGGGACGACTCTAATATAAAATGTACTGACTGGAGAAAATCATGGTTAAAATATATTCAATTTATCTCATGATACAGACT
>WWET01000009.1:1596482-1624108 GCA_011038615.1 Limnodynastes dumerilii
CCCGCTTCTGTTGCACTCAGTTGCCCACCTATGAGTTAAGGCTAATCGCACACAAGAGTATCTGGATAGAGCATAAGGGCTGAAACACGCCCTCACTGGAACGTTTAAACACCTCCTACTTAGTGTACATGCGTTGCACTTTAGATCACTGTAACTATTTCATCTGTTGGCCGTGCATGTGCGATCGTGAAATGATATAAGCCACATAATACACATTTTGTTTGCATCTGGTTTATAAACATTAAATCATTTGTACGGATGGTAATATAAATGAAATAAATAAAGATTTGCCCTTCTAGGTATAATCAAAGCATAAATAAATACTTACACAGACAGAAGGACAATGGCGATTATTGACCATTCAGGAACAGTATGGGTAATATTCTTATTCGTGAATCTGAAAAATAAAAATAGGTAAATTATAGTAACAACACAGGTGAGAAAAGGATTGATAAAAAAAACTGCTAAACTTTATTTAGCCACTAGTAATATCTAGAAACCATTTGCAAATATGTAATAATGAATCAGAGCTGAAGATATTTGGCAAAAGTCTGATTAATGCAGAAACATTTTACCCCAAACACACACTTCAAAATGTATTGGGCACAAAGGTCTGGATTCAGTTATGTAGTTTTCGTCTTACATATGTTGTTTTAAGAATTGAGCTACTACGCATGCGTTTTACGCAATCTACGTACAGAAATGGTACATAGATAGTGTAAATAAGCTTAAAATAACGTATGCAAGACAAAAACTACATAACTGTGAATCCAGACCAAAGGCCCATATTATATACAGATTTAATGTTATAATATTATAACAACTATATGTTGATAATTCATTAATTGCAGTTGTCTCAGGCTACAAGTAACATCCACTGTGCGAAGCGACAGAAAACATTCAATCCTTGCTGTGATGAGAGGGCTACGATGTGCTGTGATACAATGGCAGGAATCAAGCCTACACGCATGTGATAATGCTGGACATCTGCTGAGCTGAAGATAAGTGAAAGAGACAGACTCGGTTCATCAAGGGACATGCCAGTTAGGCAGAGAGAGCGCTGTGTGTGAGCGCAAGTATTGATTAAAGCTCAGGGAGGCGATGTCCTTGTACACAAACAGCGGACAGTGCAGATATTTGTGTCTATTAACTTCTACTCAATCAGTCAATGTTATTATTGATTGGGAAGCTCCCAACACTAGTCACTGCCATTAATATGCTATTTACAATGGATTCAGACACAAGTATCCTTGTGTCTAATGGAGAAGGGCCACTGAAGCAGAATCCCGGCTAGTGACGCCCAGGATATCTGGTCAGTTCTTGTTTGATCGTTTAAGATCAATTTTATTTCAATTTTACAAACCAACTTTAAATATTTGAGGAGAAACAAAGAAAAGTTTTAGAAATGGACAAACATGTCCCATAAATACTAGTTACACATATAACAGAGAGCAGCAAGACTGATTCATTCATTCATTCGTAGTTACAAAAACATAACATTGTGCTTCACTATTTGTTAGTTTTGTTTGGATAACAATATTGTAGATACAAAACACATTAGTGTATACTGTAAAGGATGAGAATGGGATCCACAATAACCTCGTTTGGGCGCAGTCGCCCAGCCAGCCACACTGCTTGAATGGACAGACTTCCAATAGCACCTTAAATGGCTGTGGTGTGCAATCTGAGCACATAGCAAGAAGGAACGCAGTCACTCTTGCTGAAGGCTTTCACTTAGGCCAGGGTGGGTTGTAATAGGATCCAAACGGCACCACATCACAGCGCAGAATGCAAAAGTCAGATATCCAAATAAAAAACAAACAAACTATAAAACAATATTAGAACTCAAGATTTTTTCTTTTTATTTAACCATATTATATACATGTGACTGCCAAATATAGCTTTCAGTTTAGTTGGCTATTTATAGATCTTTTTTTTTAGTGCGTCTCTGACTGCCACCTAATAGAGAGCATTCTAATGACAAATACTTAAGACAGAGAGCACCTCAATGGCTGTCATCCAATACAGAAAGCATCCTAGTGGTTGTCAACCAATACAGAGAGCATCCTAGTGGTGACCACTAACCAATACAGAGAGCAGCCTAGTGGTTGTCAACCAATACAGAGAGCATCCCAGTGGTGACCACTAACCAATACAGAGAGCAGCCCAGTGGTTGTCAACTGGAGCATATTATACATAAATTATAAAATGAACTGCATAAGACATGGACACTAGCAAGAGTATTCCCTTGTGTACAACGCCAACGCGCGTTTCGCTCTGAAAGCGAGCTTTCTCAAGGCATCCTTATAATATGCTCCAATCTCTTGCTAGTTAAAATGCTGCTGTATGTGGCACGGGGGCAAGCCTATTAATGTTGAGACTCCATTGTTGTTATATTCTACCTATTATATAGAGACAATTTCTCTTTATCATTTTATTAACTACCATGAGGCTTAATGTTAAGCTCTTCAACACATGAATGCTTATTATTTGGGAATCAGAATATTTTTCCCAGGAGAGCAAAACCAGCTAGTTTAATACTACTTACATCATATTTAAATGTGACATTGTCACACATACTATTTTCTGGGAAGTTACTCTGTCCCTTAAACTAGGATTAACCCATGAGTTTGATTATAACCTAACTTTATTACTCCCTATTTAGGGATTTAGGTATACAATGTGTTATATATAGGAGCTTATCAATTGAGATCTTTTTATGAGATATCATTGATCATTTACACAACGCAACATTAATCATTCCTGCCCCATTTTGCTAGCACATGGAGTTAAGCAATTTTGAATTTATACATAATAGGGTATCCTTATGTTACTATTGGAGCCCTGCTACGTACTCGTTTGTACCTACCACAGATATCCCCCTTTGTTTTAATCACTAATTGTCTTGTGTATCACTTAATTTTCTTGTTTTTAATATTTCGCTGGTATCTGCTGCCCATGTGTTTAAACCCATCCCTATATGAGTGGCAGAAATGATATATCTGGCACATTAAACAGTGTAACAAGGCTTTAATTATATTTTAATTGTATTCAAATAAAGATATATATTTTATCTATACTTCTCACTGTTTACTTAAGGGTACGAGTGCTCCCATTTTCCTGCCTTTCTCTTTTTTCTATATACATTAGATTAGAGATCAGCACAACCTCCAACTGTAGCTATTTAAAAGCTACTGTACCGGACAAAACAGTACCGAATCCTGGCCTTTTAATTCCCTCTCCCCTATACTCACCTTCCAGTCTTGCAGCATCTGATCACTATAGCAGTGATGTGGGGACAGACTCCTGCAGCTCTGCTATAGTGATAAGACCCTCTCCTGTGAATTCCTAGCTCATATGATAAGATGAAAATGAGACTTATCATACATGCAAATGAGAGCAGATTAAAGCCCCACCTTTTCACTGGACAAACCACACCCCTTTCACAGACACCCTCCCCAGGTATACCAATTTTCCATAAAAAAAAATGTTGGAGGGTATGGATCAGGATCTGCAGTTGCAAAGGATTAATGGAGTACAGAACATGAAAATGCTGGGAGCATCACAATATTTGCATTACAATGTGCTAGCCTCAGAGAGCACACTACTACACCATGAGTTCAGCAAAGCAATTTTATATGTGTTGGCAATTTATAAATAAATATGGAAATGATTCATGTTGAAGACGGGAAATTGCAGCTATTTCGGCTCATAGTAAAAATGCCAAAGGTGTTCTCAGTACCAGGCAGTAAATGTTTCCTTTCATATCATGAATAAAACGGCTAACTTGCTTTTGCAATATGGCCAAAAGACTTTTTTCTCCAAGGCGAAAGTGTTGCATTTGTGATTGTATAAAACCATTACTGGCTCCTCCCATCTTCATGCCTCATCAAAGGGTATAATGTGATGAACCAAACAGCCCAGCTTAGGCTGTCACAACTAATTATAGGGCCCAAGGCAAAGAACTACAACCCTGAGTAATATGTCCTTGCGGCAGGGCCCCTCTGGAGTTGTGTTCATTGCAACAACCCTAAGGCCTTTTTGACCCCCCAAGGAGTTGCTAGGTCCATCACTTTCCTTGTGGGGATACTTCTGAAGGGACTTGTCTGTGTGATCCTCCACGGCTGCAATCTGCTTGTGACAACCTTGTGCTTCTTTACTTATTAACTCCTTCAAGACAGATGGGGCCTCTTTGGTCTTACATACCAATCAAAGAAGGGATATAACCTCTGGTGCATTCGATCCATGTGCTTTGTCGGTGATGAGCATATGACCATAAGAACTTCTGAGAAAAAGAGTTCAGGAACTTTACTATGTGGATAAAAACAAGAATTCAGTAAATAACTTAATTTGATCAGAAACAATGATTTGTGAACTCTACGAGACGGGTCTTTATTCTAATATATACAGGAATTTGCAGTCACAAACAGAATGTTCCTGGCAAACCTCACCATCTAATTTCATTGCTCGAGGCAAGGAGAGATAAAGTGCTCTGAATAAAGTTACAAGAATACAAGACAGAAATTCAGCCATTCCAGTCCTAACTCCTGAATATTACAGCAATATTGCCACAGGCAGCAAAGGCAATAGCCACCCCAGTCCTGCAGATCTTATACATGAGTAAACCTGGAAAACAGACATCTAGACTCCCACTGTACATTATAGTTGGCACAACCCTAGAGGCCACATTTGGCGCCTACGATGATCACATTAGCGCACTCTCAATTATGTTAAAAAGTTGGCTCCTAAAGAGTTCGTTCTAGATTTCTTTTGGCACAAAGCAATTTGCTATAACAGACTAATCAACAAGAAAAATTACAAAGGGTGTGATCCAGACTGTAATGTAACTCATATTGTGTTTGTGAAAACGTAACACAAATAATCAGATGTTTAAGAGCGGTAAAGATGAAAATCCAAGTCCAGCTCTGAATTGTAGGCACGTGTGGCAGGTTGTACACAGACACATACGCTCAGATGCATTGCAGATACGTTCTCTTCACCAGTAATCCAAACACAAATACAGGGTTGTTCACTGTTATGTATAATGGTAATAGGGGTTATGCTTTGTACGAGTGCTTAATTCTGACAATTCCAATATACTAAAACTCAAGCCATATATGAAATTAGTATCAAATAAAATGATTAAATGAAAACTAAACACAACCCACAGGACTATGTATATACAATATTTCCTTACCTTTAGTAAAGCATTTGCAATGTTAAATGGTACCACAATGGTTTTATAAAGACTATGGAGTGACAGCCCATCAGCAGATCATTAAAAATGAATGTACACAAAGGAAGAAGGAAGAATTGGACAAACCACTGGTGAATACTTGTAAATCAATTGGGTGATTGAAGGTTGGGTCCCCTGATTTTTAAACAGGTTTAAAAATCTTTTGACCCTACCAGGTGACAGGAATTGATTGTAACAAGTGGTCATGTATGCATACACACTTATACAATCTCTGACCAACTGGTCTGACGTGAATTGGATAAGTGTATAGCCAGCTTTACAGTATTTTATTCTGCTTCTCATCTTCTCTACCAGCATGGAGATAATGGAGTATGCTGATCTTCAAGCAATTTTTCCCATCCCTCTCTCAGTTTGTAGTTTAATCAATATTTATACCACTGTGCCATTGTACCAAACATCTACATTTATTCAGACTTAATAAATATTTTATAATTACTAATTGGGTCCAGACGTTTTCTATGGCTGCAATCATCATTACTTTCGACTTAGGATCGACCAAGGATCACTGATCGATCCTAAAGTTTATATGTGCAAAGGGGAGACCACGTCCCTCGCATGTACAGACTACCATGCCCAGGATCCTACCTTAAATATGGTGCATGTCACCGCCACGAATGCTGCCTTTTAGAAGTAGAGACAGCCAAAAACTGACTGTCTCTATTTCGAAAAGGCAGCCTTTAAAAAAAAAAAAAAAATTGGTATGTATGCCGATAAGCATATTTAGCAATTCATTTTTCACAAGCCACCAGACCCATCGCATTGGAAGCAGCTAGAGAGGTAAGTAACACTCTCCAGGATTCAGTTCTGCAGATTACATGGTAACATATAAACATATAAAAATGCAAGCTACATTCTGACCCCATGACAACATTTCTGGATGGCAGTGACAGGTGTCCTGGTCAGGATATTATTAAGTTCAGAGACTTATTGCTGCTACAAGGCAACTTCCCACTTACTGACTAACTGCCATAATTCTCCAGACACATTCAATGCCCATTTGTTGATTGGTGCATATTCATTCAATACATACTTTAATTCCTACCGCTAGCTTATACATCCCACTTTCCTGTGCTGGGGGGGAGGGGAATGGGGGAGAGAAAAAGAAGGGGGGGGCAGTAACAGAGAGAGGGGGGAGAGACATTTAATATTACCAAGTACTACAATACTTACACTTTCTTTAATTTTTCCAGCACAATTCGTTTTCGGATTTGGTGCTGAGAGCATGAATCAACAAGAGGAAGAGATGGAGCCCAAGATTTTTCATTCTGAAAAAGCAACAGAAGAATTTACAAGACTGACAACGAAACATAATAATGCTTTTATCGAAGTACACTCATATCATATATTGAAAACGATAACCAGCGGCCATGCATTCTATATGACAGAAGATAGAAAGGATCATCTAATGAGAGGGTAACTGGATCTCCTGGCCAGATTATGTGTAGGTGAACCCATCTCATTAGTCAGAATAATGGCGGATCTTCGCAGTTTGTGCAACAATGGCACTTTCATTGAATAGTAATACAAGCCCAATTTGTCTCCCCCCTATCATGGAACAGACTCTCAGGTTGAAGAGCAGGGATTAATTAATTTCATGTATGTAAAACGCAACAGCGGCAACCCTTTAATGGCTTGTTCATTATTCATAAGAAAGCAGCTTATCAAGCTACAAGCATTACAAATGGTTCAGCCCACAAAATGGCTGCCTTCACCTTAAGTAGGCAAAATTTGGTCTCCAATGCCTATTGCAGCTAAGCAACACCAAAATAGTCCAAATTTATACACTTAGAATATGTGAGGAAAACAATTAAAACTCCTGTGATGTTTGCAAATTCCTGTGTTTAAACGGTATTACTAAGCAAAAATTAAACCAAAAACCTCCATGTGATTTAAATGAATTTTCCCCCCCAATATTTTTAAAGAACTTACCTTTTTTAGACCAGTATTTGTTTCTTCGTACGGTTTGCTTTGTACCTCTTCTGGCAAAATATAATGTCCTTTGTAAAACTCGGTTACTCGAAATTCTAACATTTTAGTTTCTTCTCTGAGCTTTGAATAATCAGGAAGTGGTTCTGAGACATTGTTCACATTTTGGAAAGGCAAGCACTCATTTATACCTGTAGCATTATTAGAAGTTCTCATATTATTTATGTCATTAGTGTCCAAACATACATCATCCTCATCTAGGTCCTCTATCCGGTTATCTGCTATATCTTGTTTAGAAGTTGCGTCTTCCACCACATAATTAGTCCCAAATAGATACTGCAATGTTGCTTCTGATTTCCATTCATTCAAGGTCTGTGTGAGGACATCTAACATACTGTTTTTCACTACCACTGGTTCAACGTCTCCCTTTATGGCAGTATGTCGGTTCTTGGATTTGCAGAGTAATTGTCGAAGACGCTCTGCTCCACGTTTGCTCACAGCTCTTTGTGTCACCTCCATAACGTCCTCATGAGTGACATCTGAAGACGGAACAGTCTCCATTTTGTACTTTCTGACATTTTTAGAAGATTGCGTTGAACAACTTTGTGACTCATCGGTCTCTTCGTGGTCATTTAGACTGCAACTATTTAACCTCTCTGTTTCCGCCAAATTCTGGTTAATGTCCACCCAATCTGGGGCCTTCCTCTCACGTGTCCCATGACCCTCATCCTGCTGTGTTTCTGTATCTTCAGGACTTGGTTGAGTGTCTGGGATAACAGAAGAAACAAATGCTTGCTCTGGTTCATTGTCTGCATCGCTTCCAACGGGGCTGGAATTACCCTCTTCTGTTTCACCTTTAGGTTTCTCGATTTCCGAAACATTGATGCCTCTTTGAGATATTTTCACTTCCTCTCCAGAGCTGCCACTATAAGATGAAGAGGACATGGACATTATTCAATAAGAGCCATACCAGTACTCTCTATGTGCATGAATACGCACATAAACATGCTTTCCTATTTTTCTATATTTGTCCAAATTAAACATAATAGGAACTAGGGTGTAGATCCAGACCTTCGCTCCCTTTCCGTTTTAACCCGTAGCGTATTTACGCTATCAGAATTACTATGCTCTCCCCTCGCTCGTATGCACTTTTGCTGTTTTACGCTTTCCAAACCCTATCTTAACTTTTGAAAGCGTAACTCCTATCAGCCGTAATGGCTGCCCGTACTTACTAACCTAAGCACGCCCGTACTGTACGATTTAAATGCCTCACCCGACTACGAAGCGTAATTATTAGTGTCGTATGGCTGGCACGCCCCTCCGTCCGTAGTTACGCTCTTGATACTAGGATGTTACGTAGGTTACGTGCTGTAACATCTGGCACGCGTATGCGCAGCCGATACAAAATAGCGATTTTACATCTCCGGCTACCGTAAATACGCTAGCGGACGTTGTTCTGGATCTGGGCCTAGTGTGTAACTCACCAACCATATTGCTTTGCTTTATGTTATATATGGCACCGGGTCATAGGGCTCTATTTACAAAAAACAAATTTTGCAAGCGAGATCAAATAGTTTCATCTCGCCACGATTTAACCGCGATTTTTTTGTTTAAAGCGTGGTATTCACAAAGATGTGATTTTACCGCAATTTAAATCAAGTCACACGAGATGCTTAGATTTTGAAAGGGCTAAATCGCTGTGATTTTCAATAGAAAAGCGCCGCGATTAGCCCTTTAAAAAAAATCGCACTCACTCATGTGAGTTAAAAAAAAAAACTAAGTGCTGCATGGCTGAAAGCCTTAGCCATGCTGTGCTGATAGAACTACAAGGCTAAGCATTGCTTAGACTTGTAGTAATATCAGCATCAGCATGGTAAGACTTCTACCCATGCTGCACTACATGTGCTGTGTGTAAAAAAAAGAAATACAGTGTACAATAAACATACTGAAATACATTACAATGTGTCCCTGTAAAATAAACATTTTCCCTGACTAAAATTAACCCCTAATGTGTTCACTTACCTCCGGTGGTCCCGTGTCCTATACTAAGTGTAGTGTCATGTAGTGTGTGGTGTAATAAAAATAATAAAAGTTTTTATCACTCACCGTTTGCTGTTCTCTCTCTTAGGAAGCCTTGCTAGTTGTGAAGAATCTTCTTCTGTTGATTGGAGTCCTGGCGTCGGCTTGCTTGCAGTGGGTTCCCCGTTCTTCAGCTCCGGCACCTCTGCATTTTCTGATCTTGCCACAGCGGGGACTGGCTCCTCCTCCTCTTCTTTGCTGCTCCTAATGACCATTCGGTCACTAGGGGGCAGCCTTTTATTTAAATGATGACGTCAGTTACACTCTGGCCCCTGACGTCATCATTTAAATAAAAGACTGCCCCCTAGCGACAGAATGAGCAGCAAAGAAGAGGAGGAGGAGCCAGTCCCCGCTGTGGCAAGATCAGAAAATGCAGAGGTGCCGGAGCTGAAGAACGGGGAACCCACTGCAAGCAAGACGACGCCAGGACTCCAATCAACAGAAGAAGATTCTTCACAACTAGCAAGGCTTCCTAAGAGAGAGAACAGCAAACGGTAACTGATAAAAACTTTTATTATACCACACACTACATGACACTACACTTAGTACAGGACACGGGACCACCGGAGGTAAGTGAACACATTAGGGGTTAATATTAGTCAGGGAAAATGTTTATTTTACAGTGACACATTGTAATGTATTTCAGTATGTTTATTGTACACTGTATTTTTTTTATACACACAGCACACGCAGCGCAGCATGGTTAGAAGCCTTACCATGCTGACGCTGCATTGCTTAGCCTTGTAGTTCTATCAGCACAGCATGGCTAAGGCTTTCAGCCATGCAGCACTTGCTTTTTTCACACACAAAAACACATGACAAG
Source organism: Limnodynastes dumerilii (assembly GCA_011038615.1). Lineage (NCBI taxonomy): Eukaryota > Metazoa > Chordata > Amphibia > Anura > Limnodynastidae > Limnodynastes > Limnodynastes dumerilii. Next base: position 1,606,568 of record WWET01000009.1, read on the forward strand.
TATACTGACATGTGTTTTTGATGGTCAGGGACGGAAGATCACAGTAAAATCGCACCTCTCTGGCTGCAATTTTTTTTTTTTGTGCTTTCATGTCTCACTAAAGGCAATTTCTTCAAATCGCCTTTAGTGTATAAGATTTTTTTATCTATGTTTTGAATGGCAAACATCTGGACGATTTCTGTCCAGCGATGTTTGCCATTGCGATTTTTTAAAACACATAAATCACGCAATTTGACCCTATGTGAATACCGCGACGTGAGTTTAGAGGGTCAAATCACGCGATTTATGGCGATTTTTTTCAAATAGTTTTTTGTAAATGAGGCCCCTATAGTCTATTTTACATGTAGTGGGGAAAGGTTTAGGGGATTGGGTTTAAACAGGCCTTGAAAATTCTCATATAAGATTTGTTTTTGTATTTTTATCATGTTAAACACATTCAGATGCAGAAATTCTGTCACAGCTTAGGGTTGCTTGCACTGAGATGCACAATCCAGGCATGAATGCATTCACATTTTAACCACTCCCACTTACAAGATAGAAAGTTGGGGAAAAATAAGAATATCTAAAAAAAAATATTTTTAAGTCACATTATACAAATGTTTTATTTTGGACCAGATCCAGACTAACGAAATGTGGCCGTTTTTCCGCTCTTTGCTGGTAGAAAACTTCCACATTTGACACCGCAAATGCCACACTACAGACTCCCAGCATGGATGTGAATTCAGACATTCTTGCTGGAAGTGTTTCTGCTGATGCAGCGGGAAGTACATGTTGCGTACGCTACAGGGAAGGGGTCAAAGGAAATATGTTACACTAAAGTTGTGTTTTTGCCCTTACTCCCTATTCAGATTTATGAGCCATCCCCGTTTTCTGTGAAACAGAAGGAAATTAACCATATGATTAAATATCTTCTAAAAACACAAAACAAAAAAACAATAGGAAAGATTAAATAAAATGACAGATTTATTTATTAACATCTAATCTTTTGAAATTCCTTCTACAAATGGAGATAAAGTTGGTTTGCTCTTTTTTTTTTTTAAATACAATATTTAAATTTTCTTGCAAATGAATATTTTATAACAACAACAAAAAAAGGAAACAACTTCTCCAGCTAACAAAACACCCCAAATTGTTAAACAGGTCATCACTTAAAGAAAATGGTCTGGTTCCAGACTTAAGAAGGAGCTTGAAATTAAGAGAGGAAGGTTATTTATAGGCAAAACCATGTTGATTTCAGGGTGAGTCAAGTTAATTGTATTCTGTGCATGCAAGGATACTGACCAGCTTTACTTTTACACTGTTACTTAGACTTGGGCTGGGAAACATCACCTCTCAACTCTAATACTGTTTGCAACAGATGAAATATGACTCCCCTGCAATCACCATGGTTTAGCCCAGGAGTAACTTTCCTCTCTTATTTTCCCGCCCAATGTAATTACGATACTGTATCAGGTTGCATAAAACAATACCCGCTAACAATTAAAATGATTGTCCAATTATGATGAGCCAGCAATGAAAGAGAAATTTAGAAAATATCTCTAGTAATAGCCTTTCAGGGACTCACTAGTCTATTCATACCAAGATGAGACTAAAATCACGGTAAAAATAAGTGTATCAATACAAGGTCCAGATTTCTCTTTATCTTTTGGACTGTAACTACCAATATGACATAAAGGGCACTGACTGACAAGTATGGACCTAAAAGAAAACACAAACAAGTCTGCCATTAATCTGTCAACAGGTTTAATGAATGTGACTTCTTTTGCAGGCAATATTGTGAACATGTTGTTTACACAGACTGTATCTGTGGCTGATTTCAACAGGTTTTGTTACTTGCAGCTGTGCAGTAAATCATAGAGATCACACTGGCTTTGTATACAGGGCCAGAAAGAGCACTAGGCTTCAGCTACCATTGCAAGAGTCACAAAAATAAAAGTAATTTCATAGAATATGGCTGATATCTTATACAATGTGCTGCTAAGAACCTGTATTGGAGAGAAGTTATTATCACTGTATATTGGAATACGTTATGTCATTGATCCAGAACTAAGTACGCTAGCTTATTGACGCTTGCCGGAGACATAAAAGCGCTATTTTACATATACTGCGCATGTGTGCGGCAGATGTTAGGACACGTAACTCTGAATGTACGTACCACACTACTATCAAGAGCGTAACTACGAAGGGGCGTGCCAGACATATGACACCTTAGGAGGCGGGGCTGCGCCATTTAAATCGTACAGTATGGGCGTGCTTAGGCGTGTAAGTATGTACAGCCATTACGGCCGACAGGAGTTACGCTTGGAAAAGTTACGTTAGGGTTTGGAAAGCGTAACACGGCTAAACTACGTACCAGCGAGGGGAGTGCATAGCACATGTGCTACGCTAGGAAACATAAATCTGGATCTGGACCATTGTTAGTAAGTGATGTAAGCAACGCAGTAAGAGAAAATGTAAATAAATACCCTTTTCCTTCCTTTAGAAGTGTAATCACCGGGGGGCTGCAAGAGAACATAAAGATGAATTAACACATCTCATTAAACCACACATTTATTTTCATGTCATTAATACATGCAGAGCGTCTGATAAATGCTATTGATCTGTCAAGGAATAGAAATAAGTTTAACACTTCCAGGATTGCTCCATCGTTCACAATGTTAAACATAGTGATGACGCGGAGCTTGCGAATAACAGGTGACCATCTGAGCCAGGACAATCCTCATTGCAGTGTGAGGAGCCATAGTTTGCTCTTTTGCTTTGCTTTGTTTTTCCAATGCTGGGAATACTTTTCTGTTAGTGACAGTGGTCCTGATTCACACTTAAGAATTCTTATGTTTTTAGGTGCTTATATTTAAGAACGGATGCACTGCGCATGCGTAGTAACTTTTATACGCTATTTGCGCTGGACTTAAGAACGCAAATTCCGTCCTTATACACTACAAACTTAAAGTCTCTAGGTTCGTAGTAACATACGCAAAAAGGGTGCATTCCGTGAATAATTAACTCAGCAGATACGGGTGGGTGGAGAGAGGCATTTAAATGAGCAAATGAAGGTGCGGTTATGCAGTTAAGTTCCTAAGTAGACGCCCTACGCATTTGAATGTGAACCTACAGTTAAGGGAGCCCTATGGCACTCGTAAGTCACATAAGAACCTGAAAACCAGGGGCGTGCCGAGGGAGTTTCATTGCTATTAGGGGCCTGGTTCAGAGGCTGAAAATAAGAACTTAATGTTACACCTGGGCAAAACCATGTTGATTTCAGGGGGAGTGCTTTGCTTTTACTTATTGCACACAGATACCTGATCAGCTTCACTTTTAAACTGCTATTTAGACTTGAGCTGGGAAACCTCATCTTTTAACTATAATAATGTTGCAACAAATGAAATTTGACTCCCCTGAAATCAACATGGTTTAGCCCAGGTGTAACTTTAAGTTCTTATTTTCAGCCTCAGAATCAGGCCCTAGTTGCGTATATTTAGGAACCTATCACGTTCTTAAGTGTGAATCAGGTCCAGTAACAGGAAACAGAAGGCTGCGCTTCTAATCAATTATATGAAATGTGTGCAAGTGTATATATAAACGGAGAGGTGCAGCCAAGGACCAAAGTGACCACTGTGTAACTACAAGGAAGAAAAGACAGGTCTGGCGCTCCAAACACACATTATATAACACTATGTGTCAGCACATACATAAAAAGGAGCTTCAGTTCACAATATAGCTGTGCTGGGTTTTGTAACTGTTAGTTTACTTTGGGAGCCTGGCCCCATATAGCAAATGGACAGAGACTCCTCTACAGGAGGTGCCTTGACGCTGGGCAGGTGAGCTTAATCCAATATAGCTATATTGTGAACTAAACCTCCTTTTTATCTATGTGCTGACACATAGTGTTATATAAGGTTTGTTTGGAGCGCCGGACCTCTCTTTTGCTCCTTTTAGGAACACTTTTCTGTTGCCTATAGCACAAATATTGTGAACCACTTTAAATCTAAAATTGCAATAAAACACTTTTTCTCTCTTCAGTTCCTCAATTTAAATTTGCCCTCCCTTGCAATTTACCATAGTTTTGCCCAGGTGTATATTTCCACCTGTTACTCTTAAGCTCTGGACCACGTGCGATTATTCAGTTATCAGGAAATCAGGCATAAAAACGTCTATTACAACAGCCAGAAACATCATCAGGCTTCAGACATCTGTACAACACGTCTTAAGTGCTAGGCTACCTTACCCTCCATGGCTTTGGCCTAGGTTCTATGGGGACACTCATCTAGTACTGATTAAAATACATAGAAGTGCATTAAGCAGTGAAGAGATGTATTACTGAAATGGCTTTACACACAGAACGTGAGGACTGTTTCAAAGCCTGTGAGGGCAAACCCTAACCCTAACCACTGACATCGTTCTATGATCTACCACTGAAGTAGCTGCAGAACATCAGTCAGTGTAAAATCAGTCACGGGTCCACATAAACAACATAGAGACTTCTTCCTTCTGATAGGTGACCAGGACATGTGGCTGATCCAGAGCTGAAAAGCCGATCTACGCATGCGCCGGGCAGATGTTGCCCGGCGTAACTACGGCAACGCCTGATCGTGGATTGGGCGTCTGTAGCACCAGCGTAGTAACTACGCTGAGGTTAGAGCAGGGAGAGGGAGGGTAATGAGGCTGGGAGGGTGGCGTTATCGTACTAACGCCGCCGTCCCAGCGTATTTACACTCCCTTACGCCAGATGAAGTTAGGGTAGCCTTCAGCCGGCGTAGAGGAGTGTAAATACGATGAGGCAGGGGGAGTCCCACGATGTAACGCTGAGCGTTAGTACGCTCAGCGCTACATCGTAGATCTGGATCAGGCCCATGGAGAGTAAGTAGCTCTCCAGTAGGGCAATGGTCAGAGCGTGACATACCTGTGTGTACTTTAGCTCTCTCTTTATTAAACAGACCTCAAATTCATGACAAAGTAGTTTCAGATGTATCTACTCCGGCAGACTTCCAACCACTGCCCTTTCCTGGTGCTCCTTATTATATAGACATTAAACCTTCCCTCCACCGCCACTCTCTGCTTGGGTGCTGCCACCTGTATAGATATCAGGTTTGGGATGCCGTCTCCTGAGGTAAACAGTAAGCACAGCTAGTTCTACTGGTCAGTAAAAATAAAACAAAGCATAAATCCTGGCCTGTCCGGCTCTCACATAGAGATTTCCATCTCTATAGCGGAAGGACCCAATGTCCTACTCACAAAACATCCTGGCAGTAAAGGCCGTATCTCTCAGCAGGCTTCTGGCCTACTCTGTACAGCCTCACATCCTTCTAATCATGGCTCCGAGATGCAACTCTAACCCACTAAACTTGAAAGACTGAAGTATAGGTGTAATGAATGGCAGCCACACTTCTCTCTCCATCCATAACCCTGTTGTACGTGAAGCCAATCAACGGCTCCTTTCCCTGCAGTTTAATAACACAAGAAGATAGAAACATGGGAGATACTCATCTCCCATTAACAAGTTCCCCAGACATATACACACAATAGATAGAAGAACATGGTAAAAGAAGTGAGAATATAGCCAGGGAGAATATAGCGTGAAAGACCCCAGCACCGGCAGCTATGCGAAGCGCAATCACAGAAGCTGGCTGGACGACAAAAGCATGGTTACAGATGGTATTATTATGCCAACAACGAACAATATGAAGGAGAATGGAAGGAAGGAAAGAGAAGTGGCTGGGGAACAATGACCTATGCAAATGGTCTACCAAATCTACCAAGGAGAATGGAGAAATGAAAAGCGATGTGGTAAAGGGACACTGGTTTTAGCCAACAAGAACAGCTACGAGGGATACTGGAAAGAAACATGGAGCTGGAAAGTATTTCTGTTATGATAAAGGCCAGCTCTATGAAGCGACCTGGAAGGAGGATATGCCAAAGCAGGGAACCATTATAGACATCGGCCATGGATTAGATCCAACTGTAAATAAATTGTCACATTCCAGTACTTACTTGTGTAGACTAAACCTCTCCGATCAAATAGAAAAATACTGATCTTTGCTTTTATTTATGTATTTTCTTAGTAACTGTGTAAGAAATATTCTGCTTTCTGACAGTGGGGTTATGGCCCAAAGTGAGGAGTGTTCACAAGCACATCCCAAAAAGGGAGATTTTATTTAATTTCTGACAGGTAAATTAAGGGAGAAATTGAGGAAATCAGGGAATGATTTGGCAGTTTAATACCATCACATTCCACATGAACAGACTCCTGGCTGAATTAAATCGAACTCAACCTGCTGCAAGTGAGAAAAGAGGGTTGCTAATTGATAGGAGTCTGGAAGGATTTATCTCAAAGCAAATAGTTTTTCTGGGTAATTATGAATAAAATTGTGAAACTGCTGTAATCAAATCATCAAACTCTACTGCTCTGAGCTGTGTTTTAGTTTAGTAGGCAGTTAATCTGCTGTTTTGTGTGTGATTTTCTTCAGTGTAGTCTGATTTTAATACTATTTACAAGCAGTTAAAGCCTCATAGGCTGTTTTAAGCAGTTAGACAATTTTATTCTGAGGGCCCGATTCAATTGCTGGCGAAGTTTTCAAAAAGTTTGCGTCGGTAAAAATACGACGCCTTCGCCGGCAATTGAGCGATATCAATTCGCCCATTCAATTATTTTTTTACCGCTGCGCTAAAACAGCAGCCAGCGGTAAAAAAATAACCAGAGAAAAAAAAATCCATGGGCGTGCTGATGCTTGTAGTTCTACAAGCATCAGCATGCCCTGTTGGGGCACAACATAGGGCAGCGTTGAAGATCCACACCTCTCATAGGTGCGGATTTTTATCGTTAAAAAAACAGCGTATTTTTAACGCTATAAAAGAATTGAATAAGAAAAAAAAATAACGCCGGTAAATAAAAAAAAAAATGCATTAAAAATACACCAGTGAAGGATTTTTTAACAATTGAATCAGGCCCTGAGAGTGATTTTATAGCTCATATATTGTAGTTAGCTTACTATAGTGTTGTTAGAGTTAAACAAGAGGTGAACAGGAGGAGGAACGTTTTACCATTAAACAGATACTGAAGGACAACATCCATTGCTGACCTGTGATTTTATATTACCCCCACAGCCTGCATACACCCTGCTGCACACTTTAAAGACCATGCTGCTCATTTATGTATCCAAAACATGTCGGTATGTACCCCCGCTGGAAGGGAACCAGGTGCCGTCCAGGGAAGCGCTCATTATTGAACGATTGCTTCGGTATAAAAATCGTGGGAGACTGTTACAAAAATTAGATCGTGAGAAACAAAGTGCTCATATCTAATGCTACTGAGCCTTTCTGCTGTTTATGACACTATTAATCACTCTCTTCTTATATAAATATTACAATTCCTAGGTATTCAGGACACAGCTCTTTCCTGGTTCACTTATCTATTCGCTCATTCCGTGTGCACTTTTTTGGATGTTGGGAGTATCACAAGTCTCTGCCTTAAATCCTCTGCTCTGCTCTAATTCTTATCATTTCCCTTTGAAAACTAATAAAGTAAATTGGATTTTAGTATCCTCTCTATGCAGCTGAAACACAAATCTCCCTCCTATCCACCTCTGATCTAGCACCATCTGTGTTTATCCACGTAACTGAATATCTCTCCCACGTTTCATCTTGGATGTCCTCCACTCCATCTCAAATTTAATCTTTCAGAAACAGAGCTAATAATATTTGAACTTGCCAATAAAAAAGTTACCCATATGATCTCTCTATTTCTGTTGACAACTCTGCAATAATCTTTAATGGTCTTGTTCACAGCCTAGGTGTTATCCTTGAACGATCATTTGAGCAACACATACAACCATTTACGGAATACGAACATATGTAACATGACACTATAAAAACTCTCATTCATGCAATAATCATTTCCTGCCTTGATCATTGCAATGTTCTCCTTGTTAACTCCCCCCAATATAAAACTACCACCATACAGTCTATATTGTTTACAGCAGCTAGACTGATTTTCCTTTAATGCTCTTCTGGACTTGATCCATTGTATTAGTCTCTACATTGTCCTTTAAAGTCACCTCTTCAGACATTGGACCTGATTCAGATATTGTAAATAAGAGAGGAAAAAGTTACTCCTGGGCTAAACCATGCTGATTTCCGGTGCAGTCATGTTAATTGTATTCTTTGCATGCAGGGATATATCTTTGCTTTTGCTTACTGCACACAGATACTGACCAGCTTTCGTTTTACACTGCTATTTAGACTTGGGCTGGGAAACGCCAGCTCTCAACTCTAATACAGTTTGCAACAGATGAAATTTGACTCCCCTGCAATCAACATGGTTTTGCCCAGGAGTAACTTTCCTCTCTTATTTTCAGTCTCTGAATCAGGTCCATTCTTACCAAATGTTTCAACCTCCTTCTTAACCTTTGTCTACCCTATTTACCACCACTTTTCTATCCAATTCCCTGTTCTATTACATGCTTTACAAAAACTTACTTAAATACTAAAATTCCCTTAGTTTTGCTACAAACACTGCTGTGAAACTGGATCATACAGAGCACTGAGCACTATTACCACACAATCTGGCTGGTCCACTGTGTGATATACTGTATATATCACTTCCCATTATGTATCAAACCCAATGCTCTATAATAAATGTTTTAAATTTTAAAGCACTACATCAAATACTGGTGCTATACAAAACACCTGTTAATAAATCAACTGTACTGGATGCAGCTTTACCAGAAATTTTGTTCCACAAATGCTAGTATCCAGCCCCACCATGTGGCAGCTTTCAGAATTACATTTTTACAGTGTGGTTAAAATAGCTGATGAATGAGAGCATGTGATTCCCTGCATGTCACAGCAACGTTACTCATTTTGATTGGGCACACAAGCTTAATATTAACTCTTTGTAAGTGACTCGCTATTGCCTACATGCAGCTTAAGTAAATAATAAAGAGCAATAAAAACTATTTAGACTGTTATAAACAGTATCTTTCTTGAAAGCCTGATATATATTTCAGTTTGGTCCACTAGCCAATAAAGCAGAGAGGCGTAGTAGCCATACGCAATCTATTGTAAAAGCAACGACACAGAACAAGCATAGGCAAACTGTGACACCCACTCCCATCATGCTATGGGAGTCATAAGCAATGCCTGTGCCGGAGTACTACAGGTTATTTGTGGCTGAAAGAAACACTTAAGTCACATGACAAAAACGTATTTCACTAATAAAACCCTACCATGCATACATCATCTTGTTACAGCTACAATATTTAAGGCTTACTTTCTACAATATTACCCAGCGTATGTAAACTCCATTGTCCAGATTTACTAAGCTGTGGGTTTTGAAAGAGTGGAGAGTTTGCCCATAGCAACCAATCAGATTCTAGATCTTATTTAACTATTGCATTCTAGAGAATGTCAGCTAGAATCTGATTGGTTGCTATGGGCAAACTCTCCACTCTCTTAAAACCCGCAGCTTAGTAAATCTGGCCCCATATGTCAGTGCGGTCTATGATATTTGAAGCAGCAGACTCTGGACAGTTACCTTTCTTCTTCACGTGTCCACACTGGGGTTTTTGGAATCTGACCTTCATAAAACTTTGACGCTCGATAACAAAAGTTGCTGCAAAAACACTGAAAAACACAAAAGTAGAAAAAGTCGTTTTTATTAAGCTTGTGTGAAAAACATACAAAAGTAATACACTGGAAAAAAATAGGGGCAACAGCGACTCTAGTACACAAAAATGAAACATTAGCTATCATGTCAATCCAGACCATAAGTATACACCAATACTGGATCAGGCACAAAAATAATATGGAAAAGCTACATGAGAGATGATTTAAAGAAAGTACACCTGGAGTATCAGCCAAGAATAGATTATTTTATACTATGAGAGTGTGGAAAGACTGCTATTACTTATAACTAACAGGTGTCTAAGAGAAAATGTGGACAGGATTCAAGCTGCAGGGTCATTGTCCTAAATATATAAGGAACAGCACATATGGACCCCAACCAAAATAGCCAGACTTTATTTATAGTCAGTCCCCATGCTACCATACTAAAGCATTTTTGAGTGATTGCTTCACTGACCAGCGCTAACCATTTGTTAACACAGAAATGAAGGTTTCACCACCATCCATCCTGTCATCACTAGGTGGTCAATTAAAATACATAGCAAAATATTTGTGCCTTGAATAGTTCTCTTCACGTGTAGAGAGAGAGAGAGAGAGGAGAGAGTATGGGTAGAGTGTTCCTTATACACCTACCAACAGAAACTAGATGCAGCAAGACCCTCCCAAAGCAGATGCCAGGAGACGCGGCATCTGCAACATTTTGGGTCTGAGTGTCTTCCCATTGGGAAAACGCGTTGTGCGACAATGTAAGATCTGTAATATGAAAGTGGAGATGCTGATATTACAATCTCTAATACCACTTAAAATCATTGTCCACCTATCATCCCGCATGGATCCCACCTGACCCTCAAGACCCTCTAATACGCTGCTCAAAGTCTTAGTGCATAGCAGGAGATAATAATGATGTTATACAGGAGGGCACCATGTTTACCTTTCTCTCTGTGATGTCATACACCTTGTTCGTTTTGGTGGAGATTTTATACTTTTGTTTCGGCACCTTTTGGAAATAAAAACAATTGATTTTATCTTATAGTTTTGATATTCTCTTTTAAATAATACTTTAAATATCAGTCTTACATTATAAAAACTTACATATTCTCTTCTATAACCTAGCACCCTCTAGCACCACATACAAAAAGAAATCACATGTAAAACCATACTATCCCAACGTCCCAGAATGTGCGGAAACACTCATACGTGAGCTGCGCTCTGGGACATGCGAGAGACAGAACAGACCACTCTACTACTTTGGGCCCACAGTGAGGCTAAAGATAAAAATGTTCATGCAGCGGTATTGTGGCTTCTTCTCCAGTTTACAGTGGTGGGATACACAACTTGCTTAAAGGAGCAATTCCTGTCATCGAGTCTCTGGAGATCAACCAATGGAAAAAGGTTAAAAAAAAACTGCGCTAGTGTGAATGGTCCACTGCTGCCTTCTTAAACATCTCAGGGATCTGACAATCCCTAAAACAAATCCTGTGCAGGTAAAGGATTTGCAAAAAAGGGCAGTCTATGCCCGAAAGGCTTTATCCAGTGCAGCCGACGATCCATAGCAGTCTCCTCCTGCTGTATTGTTCCCAGTCTCTTTCATACCGGGCTCTTTAACATCTACGGCATCCTGGCTCTCCCATTGGCTGGGTTTCCTCCCCCTTCTCATGTATCATCATTGTTTTTAAAGTTTGAGTTGTCATGTTAATGTAATTTCCTTGTTCTGTGTGGTTGGATTCATTAAATTTGATATTGTATTGATTCTCACATTGGGCTGGATCCAGACTTAAGAAGTAGCCTGAAATTAAAAGAGAAATGTTACTCCTGCGCTAAACCATGTTTATTTCAGGGGGAGTCAAATTAATTGTATTCTTTGCATGCAGGGATATATCTTTGAATTGCTTACTGCACACAGATACTGACCAGCTTTACTATCACACTGTTATTTAGACTTGGGATAGGAAACATCACCTCTAAAGTCTTATACTGTTTGCAACAGATGAAATATGACTCCCCTGCAATCAACATAGTTTATCCCAGGAGTAACTTTACTCTCTTAATTTCATTCTCCTTCTTAAGTCTGAATCAGGCCCATTTTCTCTTCTTTGCCTCAACCGTTAAAGATTTCTCTAAGGTGGACAAGGGATACTTTGGAATATCACTATCTAACATTAGATGACTTCATAACAAGGGATCCAGACTTTGAAGTGTTTGGACTTTTTCGGAACTCTTTTAAATATATACATATTTTCTTATTCATTTTTTCATCCATATTAGGGGGTACCATAGCGCCTTTTTGACTTCTTTATCCCAGTTGCTGAGTCTATGGAGAACGTCCGCTGTGTCTCCCCTCTGTAATCTCCGCAGGGAGGTAAAAAAAAAGTTGGCAAATGTGCTACAGTTAAGATAAAGTTTGCCAGTGTCTGACTTTAAACAAATGGTAGGAGCAGCGGCCGCCTGCCATCAGGCGTTATCTATTGTAGAGGCTTATGATGCCATCGCAGAACCTCTGTGATTCCATTTCCAGCATAGCACACGGTATCATGATGTCACACGCACTGTGCTTCTGGAGCACCGAGGCTCTGTGATGGGGTGGAGGAGAGGAGCGTGGGAACCACCTACAGTGTCATCGACTACAGTGAAGGTGAGGGAATGGCTTGGCATGGACACAAATGATTAGTTCTGCTTCAAGTGGTACCTGTATAATTAGCAATTATCTTGATTTAATCATCTGGAATTAAAAAAGAAAAAAAAAAACAATAGCAATCCATCCAATAATTCCTATAGACAGCACTGTCTAAAGGATAGGGATGGTCAACTGTCTATAATTAAGGTCAGATTCCCCACAAAGTGCATGAAATTATTTATGTGACGAACAAAACTAAACTATGAAAACCAGGCAGAGATTGCCCAGACACAACGGTTTCTTTATCCAGATGGTTTTATTGACTATTACAGGTGATGAGAATGACCTGTAATTGTCTACACAGGTGATAATACATTGCTTGCATTCATGGACTGCTGAGCGTTGCTTTAAGCTGTCACTACCTCTGATAACTTATGCACAGTGCAGGGGGGAGTGGCTGTCATGAGACCCCTCCCCCAGTCCATAGCAGCCACGCCCCCTGTAGTCACACCCCTGTGTTTACATGATTACATGGTCACGTGATGCACTTCTAATGATTTCATAAGCTCTACCACACCATTACTTGTGAATTATTCATAAATGTTTTCAAATTTAGATTATTATTATAGACATGAGACATTACAAATAATAACATAAGAGAAGGCTTACATTTTCAAGCCTCTTGTTACATATGGGATAGCCACACAACTTGACAATAGACCTTTCCTCGATGGTGTCCTTATAGTGAGCTGGAGAAATGAATTTAGCCTGTCAGGAAGAGAGAAACAGATTTACTGCCATTTTACATCTCACATGGCATATTTGTAGCTATAAATAATCATGTATTAATTTCACTAACCAGCATAAAGTGTTGTTATTATTGAGACACACATGAAATAATGACCTTTAGTACAATGTGTGCATGATTGCTAAGTAATTCAATAATGAGATTGACCTGAACTTCTTCCATTAGAGTCCTGATTATTGGCTAGAGTATGGTTCCTTTGTGATGTCCCAGCCATCGCAACATTCTATTATTGGCAGGGAACATCACATACTATAGAATATGGGGAGTTCAGTGCTCACTGACATTCTTCTCTGAGCTTAGTCCATTACAGTCGCTTCAACTTAAAAATTAACAAATATTTAGATGGAGCATCTTTTAATGAGACAAAAGTCATATTTCTGGCATTTATTAAGGCACAACCTATAATGGCATTGTAATGCTGGATCATGCCACGATTCTCATTATAAGGCACAAAGTCAGATGCTTGGTTGTATAGGGAGAGGAAATAGGAAAAGAGAGAGAAGTAGTGATGCCACTTTATAGGTCATTGGTAAGGCCTCACCTAGAATACTGTGTTCAGCTGTTCAGCATATCAGCAGGACATTAATAAATTTACTGGTAAAACGTGTCACAAAACATATAGAGAAAGATTAGCGGAACTAAACATGTAATGCTCAGAGCAGAGAAGGGAAAGGGGATGTGATAGCAGCTTCCAAATATACAAGTGTCTAATCAAGTACAAGAGGGTGGTATTTTTTCAAAGGAAGAGGTTTATTACAATAGACAAATTTTACCATGCTTAGGATAAATATAAAGATTTCCTAAATCTTATTCAAATAGTGCCGTGTGTGTGTGTGTGTGAGTGTGTGTGTGTGAGAGTGTGTGTGTGTGTTTGGGCAGAATGGATGGGCCTAGTCTATGTAGAGACATTTTTTGACATTTCATTTCCATGGCACATGTAGCAATAATCTCTTGACTTACGCAGTCAGTAAGGAAGTCCTCTGTGATATTGTCTTCGAGGAGTCGTTCAACTATTTGGTGAGCCCTTTTCTCAGTTTCAATCTTCCTCCTAATAGCCCTTTCCAAGGCAGCTCTCCTGTGGAGTTTATGACATATAAGTATTCTTTATTGTTTTGATTGGTATTAATATTGCTATAGCTTTATATGCAGCACATCTGCCCAGGAAGCATCATACATTCTATGAGAGCTTCAGATCTGGAAAGTTTTTATACAGAAATCTAGATGAATCTCATACACTGCTAACAGAGACGTCTTACTGCCTGGGATAACCTACTGTACCAATATCTACGTCCTTGTCTAATACTATCACACGCATTCTCGTTCTAAGGTTTCGCATTATTTCTGAAAAGCCCATACACCAGGCAGCTGAAAATACTGGTACTTCACATCATGGTCTCTCTCTGACCATTCATATTTTTCACCAACCCCGACAGTGAATGCCACAGACGCCTCAACTTCATGGCCGCTGTGAATGCTTTTTTGGGGGACCTGTTGGGACCACTGGAAAATCGCAGACACAGGGGCCACACTGTCTTTCAGCTTTGGGAATAGCCAAAAATCACTTGGTGCAAGATGAGGCAAGAAGGAAGCATCAGGAATTGCTTCAGAATTGTTGTCACCGAGAAACTAGTGCAGGAGGGCCGCTGGTGAGCAGGAGCACTGTCGTGGTGGCATGGACATCTCTGCAATGCGTGAAGGAACTTCTCCAAAACTTCTTGGTAAAACACAGCTGTCACTTGCGCACTTGGGGATGACACTGTCCCTTAAACATGGCCGCCACCATTTTCTCAGGTCTGGAAGTAACCATCATTTTTTCGGTAGCGATGAGTCTCTGCGTTTCCATTGCGTCAACTGCCGTTTTGTTTTAGGATTGAAAAATGGCATCTGTGTCTGGTCCCTGGTGACAATTAATAAGAGGAAGGCACAATTTGTGTTGTCATCACGTCTGAAAATCACCATTCAGCATTCGCAGCATCCATCTGGAGGAAACTTTGCGCATTTTCAGGTGTTCACGCAGGAGGGTATGCACAGAACCCTCAGAAATGCTGAGTTTGGAAGCGAGCTCTTCCACAATTGACCGAGGTCCTGTATAACCACTTCTTCCTCTCGTGTGAGCATGTTACAAGATCGGTTGGTGCATGGTCTTGGCTGCTTTGGTTCAATCTCACATGATGTTCGGCCTTCTTGGAACTTTCACACCCATGAACATTTTTTGCGTTCTCCGCATGCTTCCCTCAACTGATGATGAATGCTGATTGGTGGTAACCCATGCATATGGAGAAAACGGATGATAAAACGCTATTCTTGGAATGTAAACATTGCAATTTTTAGTGTCTAAAACACTTCCACCTGGAACCATGTGCATTCTATGAATCCGATGGTGCTGCCAATTGTCTCTCACAACCATAAAGAATAGGCGCATCATTTAAAACATACCCCAAGCTCTACCTGCTCCCATTCCCATATAAAAAAATAAGAGACATTAGAATTAAATGCACCTTGTACAATCACTGGCTGCATAACAAATAATGAATCATTTACTTTATACTTTACCTCTCGGCTGCATCTTCACTGTTCAGTTCACTGCTTGGTACATTACCTAGTATAATAAATACATACAATGATTAGCAAACGACTGACTAGGGGAACTTATTTATTTTTATTTTTTACAATTAGCACAAATAACTAATGGAAAATCCTAATGAACAATACCTGAAAATCTGTTTATAACTGTTTAAAGAATATTAGGAGATCTGCTTTGCTCATCTAAATTAATTCTACCCTCTTGT
Organism: Limnodynastes dumerilii; assembly: GCA_011038615.1. NCBI lineage: Eukaryota > Metazoa > Chordata > Amphibia > Anura > Limnodynastidae > Limnodynastes > Limnodynastes dumerilii. The sequence continues at coordinate 1,622,397 of WWET01000009.1, forward strand.
CTGTTAGAATTAGCGAGAGAATAACAGAAAAACACTAAAAAATATATTTTTTATTTATTTCAAGATTTTTGTTTCTGACCAATAGTAAGGATATTACTGTGTGCAGATCCATTATACTTAACTATTACATTTATTAGACTTTGAAATGATACCCGAGTATACAAGACTTTTGGGAGCTGTCACTGTCACAAGTATACTGAACATAAAAATGGTACTTTATAAACAAGATGATGTAAAACTTCTATAATATCAAAATAATAGAGAAAAACGAATGTAAGCTTGTTATTAGTATCACTCACCCACCAGTCTGTTATTACCTGGTCTTGTTTTATAAAGATTGTTTACTATAGTAAAAACCTATGTAATATGCTGAAGCTGTATAAAAACCCATTAAATAAATAAAATGTATAGTGAAATAGTATGTAGACTTAGAGAATAATAAATATGCTGAATAACACTCAACCAAAGTACACATATGCCAAAAATATGCAACACAGCAAAGGTACTCCCAATAATGGAATCCATCCTGCATAACAGATCACTATGCATGCATTACGACTTACCCACATAGGAGACTTTCGTGATTTACCCGGGTTCATCCTCTCCGCCATAATTTTCACAATGTGATCAACTTACTACAATTCCGGATTGCAAGACGGAGAGCTTGATCCTGCGCCCTGCGCCTCACACTACCCAGTATCTTGCGTTCCACACCTCCCATTTCCTAGAACTGAGCGTTCCACGCCTCATCATGCTAGAATCTGCGTTTCACGCCTACCAACTTCCTAGAACTGTGCGTTTCACGCCTCACTTTGCCCAGAGCCTGAGTTTCACGCCTCACCCTGCCATGAGCCTGCGTTTCACGCCTCATCCTGCCCTAAGCCTGCGTTCCAAGTGTCGGATGTAGCTTGCATGCAGGTGTGAGCGTTGCATACTGATTGTAGGTTTGCGTTCCAAGTAGACAGACTGGGCAGTGACATGCGGCGCCTGCTATGATGGTTTCTGCTGTGTAGTGCCTTGTGGATATATTAGTTAAATTAGTATTTTATTCCAAACAGCCTCCATAGTATTAGGTTGTGCATGCCCAGATACCCTAGAGAGTCACTCACTCATTCTCTGCTGTACTTCTGGAAGTGACATGCTGATTGCCAACTTGCAAAGGTAACATATATGTGCTCTTTCCTTTCCTGTGTCTTAGACATCTCATATGCTTGTTGTAGTAATTGTCTAATCATTTTTAATTTCTTCAGCACATCATTTAGTTTAACTATATTAGCATGCACCATGGGGCTGATCCAGAGCTGCACTTACACCTATTTTAGGTGCAGGTGTAGCCCTGAGAAATATCATGCTGACCTGCAAGGGGAGGAAAATTTAAGTTGTGAAAGCAAAATTAGAATTGAGAGGTGGAGTTTCTTAGCTGGACTCTATTTTATAGATTAAACATAAAGCTATGCAGTATATGAGTTCTCTGTGCAAAAGTAAAGTATTTTCCCTGCATGCAAAGGATTTGGAATACTCCTCATACTTTGCAAAATGGTTCAGTTGAGCTGTACACTTGCACCTGTTTTGCCTTTACTCCCAAACTTAGGATGTTGAGACTCCATACATATTGGGGTAGATCCAGAACTACGTCCGTCTTCCATAGACAATTCAATAAACAATAGCTATTGCGCATGCGTAGTAGCTATTGTATGTAATCTGCGTATCGT